>OZ012612.1:7941044-7970547 GCA_963942555.1 Aleiodes leptofemur
AGATCATTGCATGCGCCTATATGCAATCCACATTTAGATATATAAATTTGGATTGCACTTGCCTATTTATTGCCTGAAAATTGCATTTAATATATCATCGGAATGACAGCTTGAGGTTATGTTCTCTGGCTTTGTATTAAGACGCTATCCACATCGCACGATCAACATCTTTAGCTGAAACGCCATGACCTTGACACGGTGATCTCTGCAAGCTTCTTCTATTCATACCTGTCGATAAGGCTCAGCCCTGTATAGCTCTATATTATCATCGATCTTCATCTATCGATAACATCGCACTCTACTGCTGTCATAATTACTGATCACTTTGCATCGCTCGTGAAACGATGTCTGACAACAAGGTACCTCTGCGATCATCTTCTCCTGCAAATTCTGAGATCTCTATCACGTCAGCTGGCTCCTATCAGCAGTCTGCCTTGGATAACATCATGGGCATCCTGCTCTCTCTGCAAAACAAGGTCGATCGCAATAACTCCCTTCTTGAGGCAATACCGGCTCTTTCAGCAAATCTTGATGGCTTCAGAAATGATCTGATGTCCCTGAAATCTATCACAGATGACCTCGTGTCTGATCAAAATGCTCTAAAAAAAACTGTTGCCTTTCTACTGTTGACTCGACTACTTCACCATCCAAACTGTATCTTCCTCAACTAGGTGCTGCGTCCAGAGCAATTGATAAAATCGCTGAAGCCACCAACGCCAATACTACCTGTTTCCATCGTATGATTAACCACAATGCTGTCAATCATACTGAGATCATCATCTCCAGCTTTCCGGCATGCGAACAACTACAGGATCCTTTACCGCTAGTCAAAGCTGCCTTTTCTGCTGTAAATTGTGATCTTGACACTGCTAAATATGTGAGCTGTCGGCTCATCACTTCAAACTCATCTGCTTCATCGTCTAGATCCAGCTTACAGCAACGATCAACCAAACTTACGTCCATAGTAGTCCGTCTCGCCAGCCATGAGGCTGCTCTGGCAGTCATCAAGAAAAAAAAGGAACACGGCCAGCTAACATCATCTCAACTTGAACAGCATTTCATCCTCGACAACACTGAATCCTCGCAGTTGTGGCTAAATGATTTTATTATTAACATCAATTTCCTGCTGCCTAGCTCCACGTTCAAGCTTTTCGGCAGGACAAGGGCCATCCTGAAGCCATTGGGTTTCAAATTTATCTGGGTCAAGGGTAGTTTGATCTGTGCTAAGCACGGAAAAAATACTCTTACGCACACTGTCCTTGGCTTCGATGATATCGACAGGCTGAAAACTATTTACTCCCCGACTGATCATCTCTCACTGCTGAGTTCCTCTGATTTCATCACTAAGTGGACTGTGTCATAATTTGCGATCGCCTTTGATCACTTCCTATTTACTATTTTTGAATACTCATTGAGAGCCTTCTGCTTCAATTTAATACGTTACTTGTAACCTTTTGACTCTTGTTATTATTACTTTTGTTTAAGCACTCTGAGTTAATCACTTGAGTGTTATCTGCTTCATTACAAGTGACTTTGTTAATCTATACCTTTTTCTAATTCTATTCTTACACAAACTAATTGTATCATCATGTTACAAAACTCTGTACTTTTTGTTCAACTACTCTGAACAATAATAAAAAATATCTATCTATCTATCTATCTCTCTCTCTCTCTCTCTCTCTCTCTCTCTCCCTCTCTCTCTCTCTCTCTCAGATTGAGACTCGGGAAAAATCATGAAAAACTTCCCACATCAATACATTTCAAATGATTGATTATTCCTTCTGGCTAATTAGCAAGCTAGATTTTACTACGCAAAAACGAATAGGGGAAGTCACAAGGGAGGAGCTGAGATGGAGCAGCATCGCATCCTTCCCCCAATCCTTGTGAATCAATTTAACGAAAAATAATAAGCATCTACGCTAATGTCTTTCAGTAATCGCATGAACGATTCATAGACGGGCGATGCATTCACGTTAAAAATACGTCGTATGCGCACATTGAGTGCACAGTGAATATGAGGCAGGTTCGTTATCAGCGCCCTAGCAACACTCTCTTGATAGGCCACCAATAGATTATCGACACACAATAGATGCATAATGGATGTACGAAAAGTGCGATTCCATTATGATAGCTGCGAATTATAAGCCTACAATCTGGAGCACGACCCATGCATTTCCAAAAATGTATAAATGGAAAAAAGTCAACCGATATGTCAGAAAATTCACGTTTTATCCTTCTCCCATTTTATCAAGTGATACATTCCTGCTCCTTTCTTTTGACTATTCCTAGTCTTTTTTGGGCGGTTGAATCCAGCTTGCTGATTGGTTATTTGAATAATCAATCTTTCAAAATGTATTGATCTGCGAATTTTTTCATGATTTTTTCTGAACTCCTTGAGTTTCGAGTTATCAGTGGCTAGGAGGATGATATGTTGTCTAGAAGCACCCTGTATGGCGACGATTACTAAAATTAATTACATGAAAACATCAATGACAGCCATATTGGTAGTAAAAATCCGAGCATACTCCAATCCCAGTCCTCGATTCGGAACCATGTTGAATATTTATAATATTATTTAATAACAATTTCCCACTGTGGATATCGTTTTAATAACGGTGAAATATTATAAAATTGAAATATTTATGTTAATTTAGAGAAATAAGGAGCAAAAGTAGATCAGTGGACCTGTCACTAGGATTACCTTAAGGTGATATCACAACGGATACAAATCACAGTCTGTATTGTCGAACTAGCTGAAGGAGGATCTTCGGAAATATTCGAGCATGTGAATTTTATGGCATTGTCGGTTTGCTGCACTACGCCGGTACATCGTATTACCATTTCACCCATAAATTGATTAAAAATATTGCAAAAACTGGCGAAATTACAAAAATTTACCCAGAATTTTTTGTAAGCCATAATATTCTCTGTAAGAAATGTTTTGGGACTTTTTTCTCTATAGCTGCTACTTTTGGAAACACAAGGGAAGACATCCCGAGTCGAAAAATTTCGTTGGTTTTTAGTCGAAAACACGTGAAAATGATCGGGAAAAGGTCTAAAATTTGCATTCTACGAACTAAAACCGACCAACCAAAAATGACCAAGTCGGTTTCAAGTCCATTCCTTTTTTCCGAAGAGTTCGTCGTCTCAGCTGACTTTCAAGGGAAGACGAAATACCGACGAAAACAAGAGTCTCTGGGTGCTGAAATTTTTCTAAGTTCTTCATAAACTTGGAAAAATTTCGTCACTGCGGATTTTTGTTCTAAGTCCTTCAAGCTTGTCCAGTTTTATGTCAATTTTTTCAAAGTCCAAATTGACTTATTTCTCTTTTTCCTTTACATTTTTAGGAAAGTAGATCATCGCTTTACATAATTAATATCTCACACTGAATGAAAAGATCGTAACACTTCAGCGATTAATATTACGCATATCCTATAACGAATTTATTCCCTAAATTGATTGAAATATATGAATAGTATATTTTTAATTGAATTCAATTAATCTCAGCTCTGTTATAGCGAGTTCATTGAAGATAGTGAAGATTTTCTCTGATTGTCATTTCTATGATTTAAATTATATTCGATATCAATTTACAATAAAGAGTAAAAAGGAGATGGAAAATTATTGGATAAATTTTAAGCAGTGGCAAAATGGGTATTTCCCAAAATTGTAATAAATGCCCTTTTCCATCGTTCGAGTACGCCAGAGTAATAAAACAACACATGCTTGTTGCCTCCAGTAGGCTTCGTTATTCTGATCTTTCTCTCTCTCTCTCCCACAATTTTTTTTGAGTAACTCACTGAAAATTTCTTGCTCTTTCTCTGTTACTCTTCAGCTTTCTGTTGAAATTCGAAGAAAAATTTCTTCAGTTCAACGTCAACCACCAGTGGACGTACTTCTTGAGGTTCCAAGTGATATTCAGTGACGCGCAGAGTTTTCAGTATTATTTGCGCTAGGGTATACGTATATTCGAATGAAACGTTATTGTTATTATTTATAGTTTAATCGTCAGTTTTTGATCAATATTATGTTGTCTTTTAAGTATTTCAAGTGTAAGTGTTTTAGGTGAAAATGATCAAATATTCATTTACGATAATATAAGCCAATTTAGATTGATGGTTTGATATATATTAATGTTATAGCATTTCTCAATATTGTTGCGTTTTGAGTATTTCAAATGTAAGTGTTTCATGTGAAAATGTGAATCAAGTATGATTTATATAGGTATAAGCCTATTTTGTTTACTATGTTTTGATATGTACGCATAATGGATTTTTCACTAATAAAATGAATAAGAAGCAATATATGAATCTAATTCCCAAACGCACATTTATTTTTATTCTTTCCATCCGATTTTTTAAAATTTAATTGAAAAAATTTAGGCCAAAAACCGATGAATCCAATTGAAATGGTGACTAAATACCGACGAAACTCCTGAAAACTCGTCGAAAATAGCGTCGGTTCGTATCCTCAAAGTTGCATTCCCAGGTCTACAACCGACTTGAAATCCAGACTAAAAACCAATGAACTCACGAAGTTAGTCTAAGACTAAATTTTTCGACTCGGGATGTTCGGATCTGACCAGAGCCTATCAGATCAGATTTGAACATTTTTTCCCGAGTATGTAAAATAATGTCCATGAAATTTTTCCAATCTTGATTCTTCGTCTGTATCTTTTGCGTTGGATCACATCATACTGAATTTGCGTTCATTGTGGTATCATCCTAATACCGATTTGATTCGTGTCTTCCGTGAATGAGAGGGTAAAAAGGGATAAGGCATTGAGGGGAGAAAAGGTAATGACTCAATTAACTAATTTTATAATTATATTTACGTATTTTTTTTTTATTGAATGTTTCTAATCGTAATTGGGAAACACTTTTTCTCTCCAGTTTTTTTTCAGTACTTATTATAAATCATTTTTCTGTTTTATCATTCTTTTTTCATTTTTTGTGTATTAAAATTTGTCAGGTGAATGTAACCAATAACATTATTGTGTTTTCATTTGTATGCGTACATGTTTCTCATTAGAGGCGAGCTGAAGTTTATTCACAATTTTTTTTTCTTTCATATACAATGAATAAATCGAACTCTTAACCCGCCAGTGTAGTTTCTAGTAGTAACTAAAATCTCAAAAAAAAAATTTATTCTCCATTTTTTTCATTCAAATCGGGACATAATTGGTGCAGAGTAGATTGCAAATTACATAGACTCACTGACTCATTCAGAGAGGTATATAACTCAATGATCACGGATCCACAAAAAACATAGTCAATTTTTACCTGATTTTTTTGTTGCTAGATGTCGATGATAAAGAAGTAAAATGAGATTTTTTGCATATTTTGAAGACATTTCAGAATGAATGGGAGATACAGGAATAGTCATAGATACCTTTCTTGTCGAGCGAAAAAGACCTACAGAAAAGTTACCTGTAAAAATTTCCCTAGTGCCCTCATTTTCTGAGATAATCCACAAAAACCATTCCACACGTGCTGATTTTTTTATTAGAACTTTCTGTCCACCAATAAAATATTTTTAACAGCCTGCTGAATTACTTTATTTTCAAATATGTTCTACCCTCAATCGTCTTTATTATTTTCACCAATTAAAAAAAAAATTCCGTTTGACGTAGACCCGAATGATCGTTAATAAAAAGGAAAAGTCATACGTTTATTTCTTTTTCATGTTAACGTGTACTTTAGAATAATATTAGGTAGATATAATGGGTAGTTATTGCCTATGTACATTCGCAATGTGTTTTCACAAGTTGCGTATGCTACTTTATCATTATTATTTTTTTTTATTTTTTTAAATCATTTTTTTTCTTGGCGATCTCTTAAGTAAAGCTTACAGTTGAATAAACTTTTTTTTTACCCTTTCGGTAGTTTAGATCTTTAATAATAGGTAATAGTACTCTTAGCACAGCGGTACAGCCGCAACTGCACTCAACTTGCTTACATGTACACGTGCTTTTTTTCAATCATTGATTAATTTTTTTTATTCATTTTTCTTCAAAACTTCATGATCTAGGATAATTAATTCTCATACATCACCTGTATGTTTTGGTTCTGTGAAATAATTAAGATTTTTATTTTTATTTTCATTTTCAATTACTTTTTACTTTTATAACTGGCCAATAAGTATCTGCCATTTTTTTCTTATATTAATAATCTATTTTCCATGTTTTTTTAGCATTTTGCTTAATTTTTTCTTCTTCTTTTCTATCGCTTAATCTCCCATCATATTTACAAATAATATACAATAATTATTATTTATTTTTTTTGCTTATCAATTAAAGTTATGTTATAATAAAATTTTAATCGCAATCATCTATACGTAATAATTATAAATAGAAACTTGACCGCATACTTATAATTTTTCTCTCTCGCTCGCTTTTTCTCGGCAATTGTTGGCTCACGTAAACACATTGGAATATAAATACATTTTTACTGTTTTCTTATTCAAGTTTTCACTTCTCTATTTCATTTATGCATTTTTATATAAAATTTTTGTATATCTATATGAATCACTTTAAGTTTTTCTATTTTTTTGCGCGTTTATTCCGACCAATTCAGAAGTGAAGTATGAAACGAGATTTTTTTTTCTAAAAACGCTTCAAAACAGATTATTATGAAAATAGCTATATATCTCGTAGGTTTTGAGGTATTTAAAAGGATTATTTTCCATGAAATTCATGAATTTCACTTTGCTAATTGTCGTTGAAAATTATTGAAAAAATCGTTTTTGTAAGATCAAATCGAGAACTGCAAGGAAGATCATTTCGAAATTTACTCCATCTCTACTAGCTTCAGAGATATTATTTTTGGAAATAAAAAAAAAACAATTAGTTCTCGTTTCATTACTTCATCTATGAATTTGCCTCTTTTCTCAACAATTCCCAATCAGAAAAAAGATACAAAGGTATCAACTAGACGAGCAGGGGGTCAATTGGAAATACTCTTCACCTCTCGATCTTGGCAGTAGCTTCATTCACTGGGCACATCTGACTCACAAATCAGGTTTGCACAATAATTTTTATCCCGAGCAGTGACACTTGGTGGCCAATTTTTTTTTGTCCAACACTCTGTCACATTGTGTCCATTTTTTTCACCACCTGCTGCTAATTCCGAACTCCAAGGGAAGTAATTCATCTACATTTACATCAGAAGTTCTTATTTCGGCGACCTTAGATAGAGATAATCTAATAAATGAGTGGTAGAATAACAAAAATTATTCTTCCTGTGTTCAATCTTTGTCTAATATCACGAAAACTACGCAAAATGAATGAAAAAAATTGTAGGGATCTGTTTTGCAGGAAAAAATTGGAGCTACAAAAAGATCCTTATGAAAAAAAATATCATCTCGCTCAGTTCCCAAGATATTCGACTACATGTGTGAAATCAAAGATCTCGCAAATTCCATTCTCTTGGAACATCGTGGAATCTAAGAGAGATAGAACAATTATCAAGTAACGTCTCTCATTCGTAGAAAACAAGTAGAGCTACAAAAAGAAAATATATCTCATATAAATTTTACGGAATTTGACGAAGAAATCTTTGGAATTTACCACAGATTCTGAGATATTCCATTGAAAAAAAACTTATTTTCATCCGATATATCTCATTTTACCACTCAACTACTATATCACGAGGAAGCATGCTTTGGATTGACCTTTATTCCATCACTGAGGTTCTGTATCAAAAGAAAGGGAGGATGCAAGAAATTAGCTCTCAAACTCGGAAGATCATTCTTCTATTGTTTCCACAATTATATTCTCTTGTTTACGTGTTGCACGATAATATGTATAATAATATAATTTTGTCGTCGAAAAAAAAAAATTATCCTCTCATTTAAAAGAAAAAGAACACTGTATGCACTATTTATCCGTCAATCAAGCAAAGTTTTACAACGCATCTTAATATTTAATTTTTTTTACTCCGAAAAACTTATGTACAAAAAAAGGAAATAGAAGAACAAAAATAATCTGTACAGTATAATTTTCTCTCGAAAATTTACAATCTTTAAAAATCGACAGTAGACCATTTTCTGTTTAATTTAAATAGCTCCAAGTCAAGTATTTCATTCATGTATGAAATAAATTGGTGCATTTTGTGCATTAAAAGCAAGTTTACAATTTTCCATTTGTTTTTTTTTGTCCATGAGGGATCTGGTCCATATATATTTCATTTATATATATTTATTTAAAAGTTATTGAAGACCAACTCACAGCCACAGGCAGATGATTTTTTAAAACTGTAACTGCAGCTATAATTCATTTTGCTTTTTTTTAAATTATCATGATTTTTATTCAATGCTCAATTACAAATGAGATTGAATAAATTGTGGACCTTTGCTAAACCTATTTATGCCCCTAAACAATTGTCAATAGGAATTATTACAATTAGAGCTAAAAAGTTTTTTGTACCATTGTTTTAGGTGAAAGCACCTACAGTGACCTCTTTTAATTCCATTGATATAACTTACGTGAATCTCGTTAATTTCATTGGATAATGAGACGTAGTCACTTTTATTTTCTTCTTCAATTATTTATCCCCGAGATTCGGGCCAGTTTGATTATTTTTTTTTAGAATAATTAAGACGTGTTCACGTTCACTCGAAGAATGCAAGGATGTCGTCGTTGGATGAGGGATGGCCACTGCTGGCTCCACTGCTTGGTGGGGTATTGAGATCTGGAGGATCTAGATAGGATAACAGCTCCATTGGATCGACGACGTTATCGGGCAACAACTGAAAAAGACAATCGATGAATATTCATCAGCGAAATGATTTAGCAGAACTTAGAACAAATTTCTCGTAAATATCTCAGAACTTAAAAACGAGATAGAGAAATTCTCGTAAAAACATTTTCCGTGGTTGTGACGCTCCATTAAAAAAATTATTATTACAAATTTTTCTCTATCTTTCTTACTGTGAGTTATTTTTGCCTTTTTTTCCCTTGAAGAATATCGAAATAAACTAGCTAACAAATTATCATCTTTTCTGTTTTATTGATAGGCATCTAGGATACTACATTAAATGAAATTTGATGAAACTCACATTCAAGGCCTCTTGACCAGTTCCTTCACCATCGATAACAGCCGCTGGATCAAAATTAAGATCAGACGGTATATCCGTTGTATCCGCATTAATATTAGTACTACCATTACCACCCGATGTATTATGGTTCGTTGATTCTTGAGATGCTGGTGGTACACTCGGTGGTCCACTATTACCACCTCCAGGTGTATGTGGTGTATGTGGTGTGTGCGGTGTATGAGGTGTATGTGGCATTTGATCATTCAACGATTTTTCCATGGCATTTAGCGGATCAAGAGAATTGACTGAATCACTCAAATGCGTTAGAGGACCAGCCCCATTGTTATAATCATTACTTGTCAAATTAGTTGAATTAATATCATAACTACCGCCAGATGAATTTCTATGATTAATATTATTTCTGTATGTAGCAGGAGCATTATTTATCATTGAACCACTAACAATACTGTTCATATCAGGCGGCATGTAAGGGCTCATTGCCTGATTCATCTCCCAATTATTCATTGTTGGCATGTTCATACTCCCAGGTGACATTGCCTCTTTCTTAACTAATCTTTTGCAGTCACTCTCCTCTTCATTTTTAATACTCGTTAAACTCTTAGCTGGTTTCCAATTAGCTGCTGAATCTATCGTAACTTCATCAATTTCTGGTGTATTGAGTGTTGTATTCAAAATACCCCACATGTACTGATCAACTTCAAGTGCATCAAGGACAGCCGGTTTTGTGCACACAGGACATCTCCATGAGCCACGTTCGCAGTTCAACTGGAGGTAAGACTCGAGATCAAAACATTGTGGATGTTTACAATCATGGCCTCTTGCCGGTAAGGTGATGCGCTTGAATGTTATCGGACATTTCAGAGAAATCTTCAGTGCCGTTTGTTCTACAACATCGTTCTCACTCTTAATTCCATTAGTCGTCATAGATGAATTGAAGTTCTGCTTTATATTAGCTATACACTGTTCGGCTGTCAGTAATCTCTTTCGTAGCGTACCCTGCAGTACACTCCTAACGCTCGGTCGATGGACCAATTGAAGAACAAACAAGTGCGAACAACAACACGCCGAGACAGTTATCTGTATCGTATTCCTGCCATTTTGACAGACATCTTTCAGGTAAAGTGGCTTATGCGAGGATTTATTCTCCCCTCTGTCAATAGCTTGAGGTGTTGCATTGACAGAAACCTGCACACTTGCTGGCCAATTTGTATTCATTTGTCTGTCCTCATGATGAAAACATTTCAATTGCAGTTCAAGATCAGGCCTCCACATGAGTGTTTGATAAACAGTTGGTTTTAATTGAAATACATGATTACTAACAGCTAAATTGTGCTGCAAACGAAATGGCGGTAATATAATACCATCTCTAACTGGGAATGTTAATCTTAATTCATCATCTTTTTGTATATTAACTGGTGTTTTGATGTCATTAAAGGATGGCTTAATGTCAGAATTTGGACTTATGTATGGTGCCATACTGGTTGCTGGTGTTAATGGGGGCGTTGGATTACCGGGTATAGGACTGTGTTGATAATTCATGTTTGCACTCTGTGGTTGTCTCAGACTGACATCCTGCTGATAAGTACCATTTGTTGGATATGTATTTTGATTATTAACATAGCCATTGTGTCCAGAATGTACTGAATGATTTTGGGGATTTTGATGACCGACGAATTGGGATGACTGATGATTAACTTGCTGCGTTGTCATATTCACTTGACCATTGTTAGCATAATACTGCGATTGTTGTTGTTGCTGTTGTTGTTGTTGTTGGTGTTGTTGTTGTTGTTGTTGTTGTTGTTGTTGTTGTTGTTGTTGTTGTTGCTGTTGTTGTTGTTGCTGCTGCTGTTGTTGTTGCTGTTGCTGCTGCTGACTTGCACTCTGTCCAACATAACTTGGGGCTGCTTGTCTCATTGTATTACCACGTATCATGTTAGTTGGGAAACCAGATGGATTCATACTCTGTACTGGCTGATACTGCGGATGAAAATTCGGACGATTACCTGGATAATTCGATGGATATTGATTCGACATATTGGCAAATCCACTCTGCTGTATTGCAGCAGGATTTGGTGATGTGTATGGGACCTGCTGTCTCTTTTGCACCATATGCATACCTGGATTTGGATAAGGTGCTAATCGCCGTGGATACTGCTGGGCTTGTTGCTGCATGTTAATCTTATTCATTTGCATATTATTACTAGCCATCATGTTGTTCATCGACATGTTACTAACATTAGACATGTTGTTCATCGAATTCATCGGTGTAATACCATTCATACTATTCATACTGTTCATTTGTGCCATTGACATTGGATTCATCGTTGACATACTGTTCATACTGTTCATGGTGTTTATGGAATTCATCGTGTGTACTGGACCCATTGAGGTCATACCGGTGTAATTATTCATTCCAACCGGTCCCATACCAGCCATTGGTCCACGCTGACCGTACCCCGTGTTGTATGCATTGTGGGGCATTCCATGCTGGCTCTGTAATTAAATTTTTACGGATGTTATTTTTATTTCTCAAGTATTGATCAAATGGAAGGATGGGTGAATTTTTTTGAGGAAAATTAACATCTCCGATGAAATTTACTGAAATTTTGTTTTTTGAAAATAATATGGAAGTAGAAAATTGGTAAACATTTTCATTTCCTTCTATTGTAATGGAAAAATGTTAAGAGCGAATTTCAATAAATTGCGGGAAAATGCTGCGGCTAATGAATAATCGCGAGTAATTTAACGTTACGTATGTTTTTTCTGGAGTAGGATCTCTTGAAATCTATAAGAGATAGAGAAATTGTTGGAGAGAATAAGGAGCATTAGAAGAATTACACTGCCTCAAGTATTTTCTGATAAATTTTATGAAATCTAATCAGAGAATGGAATTTATTAATTCCGTTTTATCGATCCCGTAATAATTCGTTAATATTCCAGAACGGTGCATATTGGAGGAAGATATGGAGCCATTTTCGTGAATAATTTTACTGTCTACAAAAAAGAGCCTGCATAAAATTTAAAAAATTCTGTAGTTCCAGAGAAATTTTAAAAATAATTTCAATGTAATTTCCCAAGTCGTCGGGTTTTATTTAGCTTTGCTACTGAATTCCAGAAAATTATTGAGATATTTTTAGAAATTATGGTGTACCGCAAGTTGGAACAAATTTAGATGTTTTTCGATCCTTCTATTAGAAAGCAAAAGAAATTTCAAAGGGAAATCGTGTGAATAAATTCAAGTTTGGAGATTTTTTCTTTTCTATTCGGAATTTTCGATCTTTCGATAATATCTTCGATTTTACTCATCGCAGCGTTTTGTGGACGCTCTCAAGAGACAACTGACATAATTTCCCATTGATTTTCTCTTGCAACTTGATTTTCGACCAGAATTACAGAAGATACCGCAAACTTGTTGGACAATTGTTTTTTCTCTCTCTCAATTTTGATCGACAACTATTTGTAAAGAATAAGATCGATAGAAAATTATCGCGGTCTCCATTTGCGCACAGCCTCAGCGCGGGACGACAATTGGGACAACAGAGATATTTTATGGAATGGATGAAAATGTGTAAGTAAAATTTTAGAGCGAAAAAATATTCTTAGGAGAAAAAATTAAAAAAGAAAAAATGTTACTGAATAATCGCATGTAATACCACAAGAGCTTCAAAATTACCCGATTAATTTTGAAGCTCGAGTGGTATTCGGGGGATTATTTTTTCATCCAAATTTGGGCCAATAGAATTGCACCATGAGACAAATTCTCAGTTAGAAATTCAAAATTTAGAGTCACATGGATTGACAAATCGTTTGTTTTTTATATATAGGCAACATGAAAAATTTCCAGTGGAATTTCCAAAAATTTCCAGTGAAATATCGTGTAGGCGTTATTTTGTTTCGTCGAATGGTGCAATTCTATTGGTCGAAATTTGGATGGAAAAAATAATCAATAATATTTACCTGATTGAATTGAGAGGGTATATCCTGGCGGTCCTGCATGGCCACCACGCAGGCAGTGGCGGTGGCCGTTGCGGTGGCAGCTGCCACCATTGCCGCGGCCCTAAACTCTTAAACACCACCCCCACTGTGGGGCGGTACTTCTCGAGGCACCCCGGATGATGATAATTCTTGTTTCACCTCTTTCGTGAAATCTGAAACGATTAAAAAAATCAATCTGTCAGTACATTTATCCATCCTCCATTTTTTTTTCACAACCAAATGAAAAGGAAAAAAAAAATGATCTGACTATTTCTTAGTTTTGAGAATTTTCCTCTATTCTGAAGCGAAGAATGAAAAGGGAATTGTCGATATCCGGCGACTCTGAATGAGGTCAGACAAAAAAATAATAAAGAGAGGAAAAAAGAACAAAAAATGTTCCCCATGGGCCTTAGGGCGGATGAGGCATTTTTCCACGACGAAGAAGTGTTCATTCTGGGTTGCATCGAAATCCAAACGTTTTTCAATTCCCAGCTGGTCCGCAAAGAGAGGCACAGGAGCGCGCGCGCGCGCCCCGACTAAAAGCCCCTTTGCTTTTCTGTGGGAAATGCACGTGCTCGGTATTCACACACAGGGCCCCAGCAGTATAATACAAGCTGTGGTGGCAAACGAAACCCGTCATATACACACGAATACAGTGGGTAGCTATGGTGTATGGAACTTCACTCTTCGTCCTTTTCCTTCAACGGCTAATAAATTTTTCAATAAAATCATTGATTTACTTAAGGGGAGGTACTGCATATCCGAATCAGTTTCTGAATTTGTGCATCAGTTATTTGCTCATTATTATTTAATTTAAAAAAAAACGAGAATTGCAGGGAGTTTATTATGATATTGCACAATAATTAAACCTGAAGAAGATAATTAACAAGCCAATACCACTCCTATCTCATGAAAATATTATAAAGATTGCTAAACAATTAGTTTGGAAATTAAATACGTAGTGGATCTTCAGTTACCCCTTAAGGCGTTATGAAGACGCCTGAAGAATTAAACATATTTTCACAAAGAGCTTTTTTTTCATCACTTTTTGACTTTCCATACAAACTTTTCCCATGCTAGTAGTGGGGAAGTAAATCGAAATGAGCCCTTGCGTTTTTGGAGTGATTCTCTTCTTAGAAATTGAGAAACCATAAATTCCTAATGCTTGACGCCACTGATGCAATACAAAATATTTTTTAAAGTTTTTTTTTTCATATTCACTTCGATAATTTTTTTCAATGGCACGATTGTTAGCTCCACAAAGTTTCCCAAGCGGTACCCTACCCATTTACTTAGTAAGACGCGCGCTGGTCGATTCTGGGTATAATGTTTTTGAATGCTTGCCCTTCAAGCTCTGTGGCTGCCCTAAATTCTCTCAATCTTATTCTGGAACGAGCTCTATATTTGAGGTCAAAATGTTAACTGATAGGTAGTCAGGTATCGTTCTTCATTCTCTATTTCGTGTAATCTCGCAGAAAGCTCTCAGTGGAAATGAAGCATTAAAAAAAATTAAACACCATTGAATTTTCACAGATCATTGATCATTAAAATCTCAAGTCAGTAATGATAATAAGGGTAACGGAAGAGAGTCCAATTTACGTACTTCTAAGATATTTGTGAAAACAATCTAAAAAAGATTTTCTGACTCATCTTCTTTCCCATTCTTCCATCAAATTTTTCTGCATTATCGACTGAACTTGTCTCAAATACCTTCGAAGAATTCGAACGATAAGTTAAATGTCAAAATAGTTGAAAATTTCTTCCACATACGATGAAGGATTAATCATTAATCAATGAAATTACAGTTATCCATCAAAAATAAAAAATTGAATAAATTGGAGAACATAATAAAGAGGGGAGAGAGGGGGCGATTCGATAACATTGTGTTTGACTGAAGGATACTACCACTCGAACCTTTTTGAGTTGACGTCATCCATGCCGGCCTCCCCCTATGTGTTCAAAATTCATTCTAAATGCACTAACCTAACCTTTGGTATAGTTTATGCCCCCGCCTTATATTCTCGCACAGCCCCGACCCCTGAGTCCTACAGACTCTGTTGTATTATTATTTTACCCGTATATATATATATATTCTTTTTTCTCTTCCTTTTTGCTCTATTCCCCCTCTTCTCTAACAGAAGAGAGCCCCCCTCCCCTCCCATTTGTCTACTCCCTCCCGACAGTTCGTCTCTCCGGCGTCGTCGCGTCGCTACCCACCACACAATTTTCTACTGTACCAGAGGGTTATATTCTATTCTTGGATGTCAATATTTCGTCAACTAGAGGCCATGAGGAGACGAACAAAGGGCAACCCCTGCTGGCGCTCTCTCTCTCCTTCTCTCTAACTGTGGACAAGCCGTGAGACTGTGCCCTGTGAATTATTGTCGATGACACACTACATACCTTCCCGAAACTACTTGTATATATATCTATAATACACAGAGAATAAACGTATCGATTGTGTATGCGTAAGCCTCGATGACTATGTGGCAATAATGCCATGGATTTTTTTTTTCAAGGAGGGGAGAAGCTTCAGATAAAAGTCTTTTCCACGAAGTAAATCGTATGCGAAGAGTCCCCTTCTTTTTCTTCCATTTTATTCCCCCGGAACTAATTGAAGAATTTGAATCACTCCGAGTGCAATAAAGATTTCAAGAAATTAGATAATGAATTTTTATTTCAATGTCTCTACTGATGATAACAACGAAGTGAAGAAAAAGATATGAAAATAACGATTCGTAGTTTGTGGTTGAAAATTTTACTGTCGAGTTCACTAGGAATTAATTTTTGTGGAATTATTATCTTCATAACTAAGGGACATGGAAAAATTTTAATAATTTTTAGCCATGTTTTTTAGCTTTGCTAATTGGGCTATTATCGATGCCACTTCCTCAAATATTGGCAGCAGGCTTAAACCAAGGAAGGAGTGTGACGATATTGACGACCCAGTATCGAGTCGATGATTAGCTTCCTTTCTTATCTTAGTAAACTCTACATGAGTTATTCAGAAAACTTTGTTATCGCATTGTGTTTCTCGAATATTCTACTAGAAAAATTAATTCTAGAATCTTAAAACATTTTTACTCCGAATGACATTTGTTTTTTCAGAATATCTGACAATGTGAGAAGACTGTAGATAGTAAAGGGAATAGAGGATTTTGTCTTGCAAAACTCTACAGGAGTTATTTTTTTTCACAGATAGCTGCAGTATAACGTAATGAACCTAAAAACACAAAATACTTACAAATAAGGCGGGTGGAAGTGTCGCCATTCTGCAAAAAACCGTTTGGGCCTGTATCTCCGTAACCGTGCACTTGAGGCCCACAACGGAGATGACCTTTATTATAGATAATTGAATTTTCTATCTTTTTTGTTCAATAATTTTTTTCGTATCACTTATCGTTCACGATTTATAAGATTACTAGCTGTCCTACCCGGCTTCGCTCGGGTCACTTTTTATGATATTTGAATTAAGATGATATGGACCTCTGAACGTAAACATTGTGAAGTTAGAAGCCATGATACTGAACCAGGGAGACTTCCGAAAGACTGAATTTTTCCAAAAATAGAAGGCTTTGCTCTTCAAATCTTCAGCAAAAAATGAAATTTTTAAAAATTCAAAAATAGGAATTCCGGTGTATGATTTCTATCTAAAATTCCCTCAGGTTCTCAAAAAAATCATCAGAAGAAACCTATATTCAATAGCTTCATCGATATTGATTGATTCATTAGAGAAAGATGATGTAAACTGGATATTTCAATTGAACGGTTCAAGATAGGGATTTTCTGATGATTTCATTTTGAGGCTGAGAAATTTTGAGGTGAACAGCAAGTGTCAGGATTATTTTTGTTCGATTTTCCGAAAATTTCACTTGTTTTGTCAAGTCTTGAAAGGATATCCCTTCTCAAAATTGACAACATTCACTTTTTTGACAAAATTTCCGGTTCTATTAGTCGCAGAGATCTGGAGTTAATCTCAAATGAAAGGTGAATTCATTTCTCATCCATTCATGTAGTCCAAGTTTCCCATAACCTTTTCGGATATTTATAGGCCATTTTTCTATAATCAGCTTTCGCCCTATAAGTACTTTAGAGATTGATCATTCCTTTTATCGACCACATAAATCAATGTGAGATGAGTTCATTTTCCACGCAAGACCAACCCCAGGTCACTACGACTAATAGAACCAGAAACATTCCCGAAAAACTAAAATTCGCTGAAAAAAGATGGTTTCAAGACCTTCGAGTCTGCAGTATAAAATGGAATTATAGAAAAATTTGAAAAATGAATTCTGTCACATGATTTCCATGTGAAATTTTTACAGGTCATCAATGAAATCAACAGGGGAAACCTATCTCCAACATTTTCCTCGGTATTGACTGATTTGTTAGGAAAAGGTGGATTAGAATGGACATTCCAATTGAATAGTTCGAGATAGAGATGTTCTCATGATTCCATTGGAAAGTTGAGGAAAATTTAAGTGGAAAACATGTGCCAGTATTCAAATATTATTAAACCTTCTAGGACATTTTTCAGACTTCAGGAACACCTTAGAATGTTTTCCAACTTTCTGAAACGTTCGAAAATACTTTTAAGCTTTTCGAAATTTGCAACATTTCCAAACCTTCTTGAACATTTTAGAAAATGCTCCAATGTTTTGGAACATTCTAGAATGTTCGCAAACGTTCTGGAACTCTGAAATATTCTCACACTTTTGGGAACATCCTAGAAGATTCTCGAACGTTTTGGAACATTCTGGAATATTCTCAAATGTTCTTCAACTTCCCAAAATATTCTCACACCTTTTGGAACACTCTAGAGTGTTATTGAACATCCTGGACCATTTCAAAATATCCTCATAACTTTTGGAACATTGGAAAATATTCTTACACCTTTCGTAACATTCTAGAAAATTTTAGAAAGTTTTTGGACATTCTAGGACATTCCAAAATATTCTCACACCTTCGAGAATATTCTAGGAAGTTCTCGAACGTTTTGGAACATTCCCGAGTGTTCTCGAACGTTTTAGAACATTCCACGATAATTTCACATCTTTCAGGACATTCTAGAAAATTCTCAAACCTTTGGCAGCATTCGAGAATGTTCTCGAACTTTCTGTACCATGCCCGAAAAAAATTCCTAATTTTTTAGATCATTCTAGAGAATTCTGGGACATTCCAAAATATTTCCAAACCTTTCGCATCATTTAAAAAAATTTTCATTCCTCCTGAAACATTTTAGAATGTTCTCAAACTTTCTGAAACATTTCAAAATATTCTTAAATCTTTTGGAATATTCTAGAAATTCTTGAACTTTCTAGAACATTCTAGGACGTTCTTGAATTTTTTGGAAAATTCTAGAATGTTCCGAAACGTTTTGGAACAATCTATAAATTATAAACCATCGGAACAGATGATTTTCGTCAACAAACGCGCCCTCTCTATGACCGCAAAGCCACTTAATTCAAAAAATCTTAATATCGAACGGTCGATAAAAACAAATTCTAACAATCTATAAAATTCCCGAACCTTCTGGAACATTCCAGAATATTCTATAGCATTCTCAACTATTCTGGAACATTTCAGAACATTATATAGCATTCTCAACCATTCTAGATGATTCTAGTATTTTGTAAGACGATCGAGAACATTATTTCTCCCCCATAAGGAGCAATATTTGCTACCCCCATATCTCGAAAACCAACCCCCGTAGCTGAAAACGAAAAACTTCTTCATGGATGGGGGGTGGAGGGCTAACAACACCCCATATAACACCCATGGGGCTATGAGGGTTAGTTTCTGAGTTTTATCGGCACCCACATAGCACACTTTCTTTTATTATATATATATAGATTACTGTTTGTTCATTGACTTATTTTTACCGATATCTCTTATAATAATTGTTCAAACAATAAATTGCCAATAACTAAACTTTTAAATCGATAAATTCTCTACAACTTTTATTCTAAACTTTTTCCTCTTTTCCTCTAAAATTAATATTTTCGAAGTTATAACGCGTTAATTTCAAAAATCCTGTGCCTGGACGGTTGACCCCAGCTGGGTAATCGCTGTTTTTTGCAGGTAAGAACGTCAATTATTTCTTATTTATTATGTCAAGAAAATACTACAATTCAAATTTTTTAATATTTATTGAATTTTCATTATTACGCTATGCATACTTCGTTCTTATTAAGGTAAGACTATCGCTCAAGTCACCACTAAGAGTGGGGGCGAGGGAGGTTAGAAAAAAATCATTTGGAACAGCCAAAGGAGAGAGAAATTGTTCAACCTATAATGCTATTCAGCCTCAATAATTTCTTGCTTTCATATGAAAGCATAGTTTAATCAAAATAATTATATCTACTAATATTTTGATTTTTTTTTTCAAAGAACCATTTTTAAAATTTTGATACGGGCCTGCCTACGTACACTAATGTGCGCGTATACGTATGCGCGCACACTAGAGAATACTCCTATAGTTGTACACACATACAGAGCGGCCGCGTGTACGTACACAGCGGTGCTGGCCTGCCATTAATCGTTTATGTTTTTTTCTCCAAAACTATGGGTCAGAAATAACTGATTCTGGTCTCAAAAAATTCTTAAAAATGGTGATTATGGGCTACAATTTTTTCAGAAGCCCCGTAAATGCCGTTTTAATTTAAATTTATAATGATTGAATCGTGACTCAATTTACACGGGTTCTTATGGGGAAAATGAACTTTTTGAAATTCAATATCTCGGATTCTACGGGTCAGAACATTTTTCTCCATAAGGAAAAGTTGTTGGGTTTCCTGTGAAGAATATCTCTGAATTTTTTCAGATTTTTCGTATTTCAAGCCACTGGTGATAGTCATACCTTAACCTTGTACTCGCTAGTACAACATTGAACGCGTTGTAACTTCGAAAATATTAATTTTAGAGGAAAAAGTTTAGAATAAAAATTGTAGAAAATTCATCGATTTGAAAGTTTAGTCATCAACAATTTATTGTTTGAACAATTATTATAAGAGATATCGGTAAAAAAGTCAATGAACAAACAGTAATCATCTTATAAATCGTGAACGGTAAGTGATACAAAAAAAAATATTGAACAAAAAAGATAGAAAATTTAATTGTCTATCATAAAGGTCATTCCCATTGTGGGCCTCAAGTGCACGGTTACGGAGATACAGGCCCAAACGGTTTTTCGCAAAATGGCGGCACTTCCACCCAGGTTATTTGTAAGTATTTTGTGTTTTTAGGTTCACTACGTTATACTGCACCTATCTGTGAAAAAAAATAACTCCTGTAGAGTTATGCATTATGGACAAGAGTAACTCGCTCCTCTATTACCTGTAATAAGAGATCTTTTCGTAGTTCTCACTCTCCTCAGTGAAAAGTTCATTAAAAAAATCATCTCCATCAGATTTCAAGATATCCCGTGAAAGCAAATTTTTAATATTAAATTGAGTTGTCTTATTCCTAAACTCCATTGCTAAATCAAAAGTCAATTATCTTTTGTTTCTACATTTGTAAATGTTTGTAGATTTCGAATTCATGACCACACGTCCTCTAACACACAATGAAAAAGCGAGAAAGAGAAAAAAAGACCTCTGTTAAATGTCATCACGTGAGCTAGCGTTCGTATTTAAATCTCTGAATTAAAAAAAAACGGAGAATCGTACGAATGAAGATTCGTGTCGTTGTATACACACAACGAACAGAGTATCAGGGCAGTTATATAGTCGTAAAAACAGACGGCGAGCTCGTGGCACCCGGCGTGACTTTGTGTTTAAACCTCTAAAATTAGCGGGCGCGAGCGCACACGCTCCCACTCTCCTCCGTCCTTCCTCCCTACTCTCATCTCCTCAATCTCTTTTGGAATGTTTTTTTATCATTTTTTTCCTCCTTTACGTTAACGAGGAAACTCGCTGAACGAATACCCAACTCGATCATGCTGCCCCCTCTACAACTGAATACGTAAAATTAAAACCATCCAATTTCTTCTTTTTTGTTTTTCCTCAAGAAACGCCACAAGTAACAAAAACAAAAAAAAGAAACACCACAAGCCACAAGAATAACGAGGAAGACGCTTCCAATCCCCACTACAGCGGCGAAAAAAATCGAAAAGAGGGGGAAAGTCTTTTTCCATGAGGCAGCGCGCGCGACCAAAATACTTGGATTCCGGTTTGCAACACGTGTTGCACACGGGGTCTCTCCAACGCACCTCCCTCTTTTCCTCTCTACCTCCTCTTCTTTCTATTCTACTATATACCACACATTTTCCCCACTCTTTTCCGCCTTCGAACAACGTTATATACGGAACGGAAATAACATCTGCTCCAGAAGCTGAACTCTTGACTTGAAAAATATATTCTATCTTCTTTTTTTTCAATTAATGAACGGAAAAGTTAGAGAGAAAAATAAATGCTGGTGAGAGGCGAAAAAGAGAAAAATTGTCGGTGATAGTTCAGTTAAGACTTACTTTCACGCAACCTTGGAGAAAGCCAATGAAATTTCGCTCCACAATTTTCTTTTTTTTTTTTGTCTTTAATTTTTCAATTCCAAGGCAATTTCTTTATTCGTATCAATCACTCAATGATACGTTAAGGATGAAAACTTATGACAATTCAATGAAAATGATCAAATTAGTTTGGAATGGAAAAATTTGTCTTTATTTTTTTCTCATTATTTCAAAACATATTTTTGAGTGGAAAGAAAAAAAAGATTGAATGTAATAAGGGGACACATGAGTATTACGCAATAAATCGCGAGGGGGCCTGAAGCATAATAATGGAAGGAGACCGTTACGCAAAAGTCCATGTATATACGAATAAGCATTGCGATAACAATTGGTTTGAATATGGTAGTCGATATAATAATTATCCGTCGAGTCGTTTCGTGATTTAAACGACAGGGTTTTCAAAGTTGAAAAAAAATAAAATAACAATGCATAAAATATTCAAGAAGTTGATAAAAATTTATGAGGTTCATGATAATTAAATTTTTTGATTACAAACTCATTTATGCACTATACTAAGTGAAGTTATTGAATTTAAAAAATCTGATATTCTTATTGAGTAATTAGGGTAATTTGGACTTAGAATGATGAAATACAAACAATTTTATTTATTTACATTAATACTTGATGAAATAATGAAAAGCCTCAAAATAATCAATCAAATTGATTTTATAAAAAGTCCAATTTTATTGATCAAAAATTAATTGTATTGATTTTAGATTGTTTCTTTTTTTCGATTTTCTTGACTTTTATCAAATATGTTGTCATTTTGGTTAGCGAGAATTTTCGCCTCAGATTTGCCTTCATCGAAATAACCCAATGTTATTTTTAGTTTTACAAACATGTATGCGCACCGAAAAGTTACATATGAAAAAGAAGTATAGGTTATGTATTTATGTGTAAGTGTATGTGCGCGGTGTATTAAGGTTGAATCGACGAAGTTAATCGTGCGCCGGAGCAAAACCATTTGGTTTCGTATATGAACCAAATGTGTACATATATATTTTGTATGTACTGGCGTTTCGAGGTCGTCGATTATAACGAACGCAGTTGGAAAAGAGTAAGGGGAGTGAGGTGATGAGAAAGAGAGAGAGAGGGAGCGCAAGAGGGGGGAGGGAGATTCCAGACATGAGTCGAGCAGCGGACCCAACAACCCAACCGAAACCACAAGAGAGTCGAACAACGGTGATGGCACCCAACAACGGGACTCCTTGTGCTTCAGACGTGTCGAGGTCAAATATCTCATCCGAATTATTTTTTTCTCAATATCAAATAAAGAGAGAGAAATATTGGTGAATTATCGAAAAAATTTCCATTCCATTGAAAAAAAATGGGAAATTCCTCCTAAAACATGATAAAAGACAATCCATTTTGGTTTAATAATTTCCAAGTTATTTGAAATTTAATTCAACTCTCGATTCTTCTGTCTTTTCTTTCTTCAATTATCTTGTAAATTGATGATTCAAAAATAATAATTTAAAAAAATCTGCATTATTTAGATTAAGCGGCCGGAAATGGAGTAAACTCATAATTGTGGGTCACACAGGCGTTTATTCCTCCTTCGAGCTCTGAAATATAATACAATACACAGCCTATCCTCTCTTTCTCCAATTCTCCGTCTCACTCTTTCCTTTTATTTATGATTTTTTTTCCATTCTCCCCTCTCTTCTGCCCAGTCAGTCTCTTTGCTCTCGTAACGATCACCGCGCGACAAAGGTGTTTTTATCGCCCTCCACTTCTTTCTTACAATGAGGAATTCTTTTTTCATCATTGGAAGGTTCAGGAGAAAGTTGCTCGGGTGGTGATGCTGATTGGACGAATGACGAAATCACGGAAGCACAGGGCCCTCTCCTCCAATCGTCGCTCTGGTAACTTTCTCAGAGTTCTTAACCCCTTGACCATTATATAAATCTTATACTGAATTTTCAACAAGGAAAAAACAAAACAGAACAGAAAATGTAAGAGAAAAAAAGAAAAGTTAGAAAATAACCAATGAAATATATGAATTTATTGCAAACAGCTTAAACTTTCTGTAATGATCGGATGCGCATGCGCACTCGTCCAATGGAGCCAAGTAGTAACCTGTTTGCCACGGTCAGACTGATTTAATCACACAAGTGAATCATCCTTTCTCTCTCTCACTCACTGGTAAGGAGACGCGCACGCGCTAAATGACGGTATAAATGACGAATGACAGTTGACCGGGAGTTGATACTGGCGAGACGTAGGGAGGGGAGGGGGGGGGGGGGGGGGGGGGAATGGGTAAACAGTGTTGCCACGCTATCATATTTTTTTTCTCCTCTCTTTCTCCAATATTGTAACGTCACAGTTGTGTGATGTTTACGATTGGATATTATTCGTGATGAAAGAATACAAATGGATGTATATGTGTGTGTGCGTGTGTGTGTGTTTGTTGGTGAGATGGAGCAAGTGAATAAAGGTGCGTGCATGAGGAGGCGAGGTCGATTTTTACTGAGGACAAGTCCACTCTTGATCGTCTTCATTATGTAACACAAATACAATTATAAAAATTTAATTGCGTTTCACCTTGACAAGACAACGGAGTTGTAATGGAGAAGAAAAAAAGATAAATGAGAATAGAGGGGATTTCATGACACTGAACAATCCCCCATTCCCGCTGTTTTTTATTTCATGTTCACACACATGTTTCATGCCTCGGTGACAAAGATGCTCTCTGGAACGAATTTACCGTGAAATTTGAATTTCGCGTTGCGGGGAATTCGTAAGAGGGAATAACACCGTGTTGGCAACAGTAATTGAGATGTTCCTGTTATGTTTTTTTTTCTCAAGATAAATTAAAATTCAACGAATTGCTTGAATGAATTTTTGATCCACCTTTTGACTTTTTCTAAATAAGTGTCCTTGAGAGTGAAATTTGACGGATAAAAACAGGAAGTTGATTGAAGGAGAATGTTTAATATATTCCAGGGTCTTTCTCGTGTCTATCTTCAGAACAATTCTTATTTTAATCAAAGTAAATTTTATGAATTTTTGAACATCAAAATTTTTCCTGCAGAGCATGAACAATTCGAGCTGGAAAATGTCACTATGCAAGCCATTTTGATCTATTATTTCACGAGATTTATTTACAGACAAAAATTAAGGACAAAATGTTCCTTTTGACCCTAAACTGGTCATCTTTTCTTTCTTTCTTTCTTGTGCTATGCGTTCGCATAGCTGGCCTCCAACCTTTTGGCTATACAGCTATATTGTAGAAATTGGTCACCTAACGCGCCCTTCCAACGTTTGTCCTGTCATGAGGGATTCGCCACTGGATTATTCCAGCTGCGACGTTGTCGAATCCCTCGGCACTGCCTAGGTCCGTTTATCGAGTTTTCGGCAACACCGCTCACCGGACAATTCTATTTAACATGGGGAAAATTTCGCTACCTACTACAATTTATTTTGTTACTGCATCAATTTTACAGAATATATAATTTAACAATAAAAGAATAAAGAACATAACAGTTTGTTAAACATTTCAAAGAACCTAGTCAATTATTTTGCAGAATTTTACGCTCAGTCAAATGATCATAAAAAAAATAAAAATGTCGAAACGCGGCAAATTTCTCATAGGGGAACCAGTTTAGGGTTAATAACACCAGCAATAGTGAACGAAATCGATTGTGTTGATATTATTTTCCAATTTTTGAAACCAACAAAATTATCTAACAATCAAAAAAAAAAATCTCACTCACTAAGTTAATTTGTAACATGAAAAGAAAATAAACCGCAGATTCATCGTTTCTTTATTTTTTTCACCTGTCAGCGTCTAAATATCAAATAGTCACTGGTGCATGCTTTCCGTGTAAATATGAAACGCTTTTCGTTCGGCCACTTTAACGGCCTATCAACCGCGTCAAAACACTTGACTCGATTAAAGGACATATCAAGGATGCTTTAAAATTTCACCGCCGTTGAACGAAAAAAAAACGTTTCCTCTCTCTCCTTCGTTTTCTCTTTGCCCCATCTCTTGCACCCCCTGTCGAGACCCCTCGCGCTCTTTTTCGTTCATTCATTCGTGACCTCGACGAGACGAGTACTCCACGCTTCATGGATACGTTTTATAACGTACTATACATTTAGTAAAAGAATCCTTCATTTCCCCTTCGGAAATTCATTTTACCTTGGTTAAAAATTTCATTCTCATGATTTCAAAGAAAAAATAATTGATGATTCAATCCAACAGAGAAGAGTTGGAGTAAGATCAGTCGATTTGTCATTATGATCATTGCTTCACGAGACCTAGAAAAAAGTACTTAACAAAAATAGCGTTATCTCGTTTAGTTTCCGAAATATTTCTCATGAAAGAATGGTAAAACAAATCGACTCATCCCGTTTTATCTCTTTCCTGCTAAATTTATCTGAAATTTCTCGGCAATTAATAGATATGATTCTGTTTTTTTTCTTGAAACTTTTCTGTAGATGTTATTGTGCTTTATAGAAGAGGTCCTTGCATGAAAATTTCTCTGTTCAGTGCAATTGCGAGATATTGATCGAAAGCTCCATAGTAAAATTGGCCCAACTTGTTTTGAGTCTTTAGTGCTGATTTTAATTTCATTAATTCACGATTTGACAATAAAACTGAAACTTCGTGACAACAAGAATATTGATCCTCATGGAAATTGGATCGAATACCGTAACATACATTTTGCTTATCTTGAAAAAAAAAAGAAGAAAACAAATTAACTCTAACATTTTTTTGTGACAAAATGAAATATTGAAAATGTAATCATAATACATTTAGAATCGATAAGTTTATCAGTGTTACTATAACTCTACACGGAAATCGCTGTGACAGTGTTGAAATAAAAAGGAAAAAAATAGAGTTTTGTAGATAATGGCGTAGGTTTAAATAGTCATTCTGTTAGACAGTGAGAAGGAGAAATTCTCTGTTTGTTGCTTGAATTAAGAGCAAAAGAAAAAAAACGGGCGCGCTTGAAGCCGCCAAACACCGATAAGCTCGAGCGTCCTCGTATCGATTCGTGTTATCGCCGAGGACGCACATTACGCACCATTCTCCTTCAGCTTTCATATAAACTGTTTTTATTTTTATTTCATTATTTTCAAGAAAAAAAAAAAAAAAAAAGAAAATTTACATTTTTCTTTATTATTTTGCAGGTGTTTGTGAAGAAAAAACACCTGACCCGACATTGTCGCGTCATACGATCAGATAAATGGAAAAAAATAATTGCACTTCTGATTCTTTTAATTTACGATTCTTGTTGCCGCGATTAAAATATTTTATATTTTCTTGTTATTTTATTGGAGTTATTGGAGAATTTGTGCTGAAAAATGCTCATTTACAATCAATTTTTGAGCTATATTCTCCGAGTTATTTGGAGAACAAACTAATCAGAGACTTTCTAATTGTCAATTATTTCGTGAAATAATGCTCCAAAAACTGATTATATTCTATTATTTTGTAGGGCAAATTCTCCGATAATTTTGATACACTTTTGCAAATTTTCATCGAAGTATCGATTTAATTATTCCATAAAGAGTTTAAATTGTGATGTGTGTGACCTAGGCAAGCAATCGAAGATTACGAATTGGTTGTACGTGACTCTCTGACACATCTTCAGAACAATCACCCGCTGTGAAAGTTAGCTTCTCAGCCGGCTGCATCGCACCGAGACCGTATTTTCTACATCCGTCTCTATCCTTTTATCTCTCTTCCTCTTTCTCTGTACTGAATTTAACCGTTTTTTTTCTTTCCTTTTTGTGCATACAACTATTAAAGTGTGTATTACCCACGGATTGAGAGGGTCCCCACTTACTCATTCGCGATGAATTTCCATGTTCAGACACTTGAGAAAGGTATACAATTTTTTTTTAGTTTCATTTAATTTATTCATTTAGTGTTATTATTTACTGATTAATCGATATCAATTTGCAGTAATTCATTTCTCAATGGAATAAAAACAACTGTTGAATAAATTTATTGGTTAGAAACATAAAGAATTTTCTTCTTTCGTTATCAATGATTTATTTGGATTGTTCTGCTTTAATAATCGGAAAAATTTATTCGCATGAAAAAAAAATCAAAATTATGAAAAAAACAATCAATTTAATGAATTAGTCGTTTTCTCTCATGGAATCATTCCAATTAATTTAATTGATTATGTTTATGTGTGTGTTAGCGCTCTCGTGGCGAGTTAACAAAGTTAATCCCTCTAACGTGTGTGAGAATGTCAAACCGGCTAGATGCCTCGTTATGTCACATTGGTTCTCTCATAAATCCGTAACAAACTTTCCGGGTTTTTTTTTTCAACTCAAAGAACATTCACCAATTCGAATTAATATAAACATGTTGGGAAAAAGTAAGAATGCTCACCTACACGTCAATAACTGGGTTATTATCCTCGTGTTATTTTTCTCTTTTAATTTTAAAGTAAAAATACTTTTCCACACGCACGTTTTTTTGTTAAGCGTTATGTATAAATCCAAAAAAACGATACTTCCACTTTTCCACACTGAGACAAACACTTGAAATTCAGGTGATTAATCCATCGATTCACACCTTCATTCAATACAAAAAGCACAGTTTGATTTTTTTGTTGTCAATCGATGAAGAAATTGTTACACTTCACTTAATTATCCAATTAATTAATTACTGATGGAACAGTAAGTTTTCACTAAACGTCAAAATTCTAATTTTTCATCTTAAATGAATGAAGAAAAACATATTTAAAAATCACACGCCTCGTTTAATCCATTAAATCGTCAATTTCTGTGGTAAAGAGGCACGAGTAACACCTGAATCACGAGGTAGTATGAGTCTCCAATTATTTGGGAATCAACTGTTCAGATTCTTTCTTATTATGGAATTTATAAATTCTATCAACACTTTGAATTGTCCCATAGACAATATTTGATGTTTAAATAATGAAAAATTGTGAAAAACTCAGCAATGAAAATCGCCTCATCAACCAAAAAAATAATAATAATTCAAATGAATTGAATGAAATAATGCAAAAAAGGGTGAAGAAAAAACTCTAAAATATCCGGGTGAGCATTAATTTTCTCTCTCCTGCGGTGTCTCCTCCGACCCGGCGTGCGCGCTAAACGGTTGAAAGTAATACTGTCTGGTGAGAGGTTGTTGAAGCCAACGGGCGGCTGGTTGTATGCCCCCGGTGCCTGCGGCGTGTGTCTGTCCCTGTCCTACCGTCGATTCGTCGTCGTCGTACGAAACGTTTCCTCTCTGCCATACCACCTCTATCCCCTCTCTCCTCTTTACCCGCTGCGCACATCGCCGTATATGCAGAGTGAGCGAGACCAGACGATGATCGGTTAGTCACAGTGAAGTGAGACCGAGTACTAGGAGCAATGTGGTGGGGGTAGTTGCGGCGGCAACAGCAGCAGCACACACAGCAGCGACGACACACGATTGTGGACGAAGTGGAGGAAGAGGGGTTCATACTCTATCCAACACACAAGAGACGTGCGTGTGGAACGTGAACAAGCTGGCAGAAGGGGCGGAAGAAGAGGGGGCTGAGGTAGGCAGCAGCAAAACTCCAACATGAATTTCGAAGGAGTAAGAGCAAGAGAGAGAGAGAGAGAGAGCTCAGAGCGTCGGTCTGTCGACGAACGGCGAAGGGTGAGGTAGTAGAGAGAGAGTGGGATAATGGCTGGTGCTCTGCGCGGACGGAGCATTTCAAGCAGTGGGGATGAAAATTAAAGTGAGAGAAGAAGGATACGAGGAGAGAAACACTCAGTACCGAGGGGTCGACGAGGACGCGCAACCCGAGGGGTTGTGTGTCGTGTTCTCAGGGGTGGGGAGGTTTGACCTGAGCTAGTTCCCCTCCATTCAATCCACGGCCACAATATCGGTTATAGCGAGCCACTGTTGCCAGATTGTGCTCACTTCTATCGCTCTCTTTCTTCCTCTCTCTCTCCCTTGCTCTTTTACTCATGTATATAGACGTACGTGAAATTGTGACGATG
>OZ012612.1:7970747-8016355 GCA_963942555.1 Aleiodes leptofemur
CCTCTGCTTCTCTTTCATTCTTCTTTAAAACATTAACCTTTCTTGTTGCTGCTCCTCGAATCCACACTAAAAGAGAAGAATTTGAAGAACGTCGTGCGACCGATTCGCTCCATTGTGAACGCTCCTTAATAATCAGAATTTTCACTCTTATTCAATGAATTTAGTTACGTTTATTGATGACCACTGCAAACTGACGCCTTAATTAACGAAAATTAAGTAATGTAAACTAATTCCACATCGTGGGGTTACGATTTTTTCTACAGAATTCCCAGATCGGCTGCGACGAATAAATGTTTTCTGTGATAGGATGTCATGATTCTACTCCAACCAATGAGCGTTGACTGTAACGTCACGAGGACCCGGAATTCCATCCTAAATTTAATGACTAATTTACATAAAGTTTATTGCAATAAAAATGTTACTTTTTTAAGAATGAATATTAATTTTTTTATTGAATATTTATTTGCAATATCATATAAATATAAATATCTATGTAAAAAAATGTGGTTTTTATTCCTTGGGTCTTTTTTGATGGAATAATTTGTTTCGGCTGCGTAAACTTCAGGGAATTTTGACAGGAGACCAGGTGTAGATTCAAGAATTCCGAAAGAGCACTTTACGTATAAGTTAATGTGTGTGGTAACATATGAATGTGTCAATGCCTATTGCTCCTTGTCTTGTGTATTACATGGGGTCATCACTATTTTTGATTCTATTCTTTTATTTTTCTCCATTTCTGTATCGCAAACATTTTGAAATGTACACAACGATGTAAGAGAAAGACCTTCGAATTTGAAGGACAGATGAAAGAGGGGGGGGGGAGGAGGGAAAAAAATAATTTTTTGGCTTTGTGACGTGCGCAGAGCACGATCGAACGGCACGTGCCATACTAATGAGCTTAACAGCTCCTTTCGTACAGCGTAGTATCTTACACTTTGATCTTGCGATTGATCGCCTTTTTCGAAGGAATCATTTTATAGTAAAATGTCGATGGTTATTAAGATGCTTTCGTCAAGTTAATTCGTCACTAAAGTCACTTCATCATTCCAATTATGACACTTGAAATCATGTTAATTCTGTTGTGAAAGAATTTAAACGTGTAGGGAAAGTAAATCTCTTTTTCAAGTAAATCAACTTATTGGATGAATGAAATTTCCTCAACTTTGTTGGAAATAACGGGATATTTCTGATGACAAAAAATTAAATGCAATTGATTTTGCTTCACTGACTTAGGAAACTACCCGGGATAAAAAAAATCGAGTCTTTCAGTGGTCGAAAGACTTCTGTCCCGGTCTCTGACAGAGTCCCTATTCGCGCCATGGCAGGGACTCTCTAGAGACACCTTGCTGACCTCCCGTACGGGACACGTGTCTCTCCTACAGGGACTCTCAGTCCCTGCTCGACGAACCAGAGTCCTTACTTGAGAGACTCACAGTCTCTCAAATAAGGACTCCTTCAGTCTTTCATCGAGAGCCATCAGTCTTTCTATTTTTCAAAAAAATATTTTTTTTTAGACATTTTTTTTTATTAAAAAATACATTAATCAATATTTCATTGAAAGAATATGGAGTTTTCGGGAAAATTGATTTAGTTTCGTCACCAGTTTCTTTTATAATATCTCGGAATCTAAGTGAGATAGAACGATATTGCCTAAATTTTTCTTCAGAGGGAATGGCAGAAAATATGGTTGTAATAGATATAAGTAATGTACTTTTCTATACACTGGGACGAAAGTGAGACTTTCGGCCCTCGCTGCGCTTGGGCGTAAGCTCACTTCTGTCCCCGTGTGCAGAAAAATCGTATACACACCTTGGGCAGTAAGTAAGAAAGCCTCATAGCACATGTTTGTTTATTACATGTGCTCTGAGACATTTCTTACATTACTGCCCTAGGCATGTAATATACTATTCCGTGTGCTTTCTTTTAAGAGTTCTCAATGAAAGTATTTACATTATAGAGCCTGTCAATTGGATTGAAGAAGAATAATAAATTATGTGTGTTTTTTCGCTGAATGTCCAAGATTTTGATTAATTTCAAAAAAAAATTATCATATAAACATCAAAACTCAAATATATCCATTTTATCTCTATGTTCGTTACACTCCACTTTCCGCTAATATTGAGAATTCTAATCATAGTCAAATATGAAAAAAATAATAATACCACGCTTTCCAAAAATCATAAGAATTGAGAACTTAAAAATTATTAACTTGAAATGAAAAAAATGATTCATTTCTCGGTCTCTCTCATAAGGACTTATGTCTTTGTAAATCTTTATAAATCTACCGAGAGCCCAGCAAAGATAGAAGTCCATACGGGAGAGACACGAGAGATACTGTAGAGACAGTTGCGGGACTTGCGAGACACTTCGGAGACCGAAAAGTCTTTCTGGGAGTCTTTGAAGACCGTAAAAGACTCTCAAAAGACTCAAAAATTTTATCTCGGGTATCTCGAAAGAACAATACACGGAGAGAAATTTCTCTGAAAAATCGTGATGCTCAGCGACATAATGTGGATGCAAAATGCAGGTCGGGGGTATTTCATGAGTCTACCGATGGAAAAAATGTCTTTGCGACGGCAATTAGTAATAGGGCCAATAAAATTTTCAAGATGAAATATCACAATAACTGTTATGTCGCATTACAAAAATATGAGCTGATAATTTTTTCTCTGGAAGCTGAAGAAAAGTTGTTTATCCGACGAATGATAAATCATCGGGCCCTTAACAATTTTCATACGCTACTAAGAATTTTTATAAAAATTTTTCTGAATTTTTCCCATGCCAGCCTCATAATGGGTAGACGAAGGGGCTAGTCGGGTATCTTCGACTGTTTTCGCTACATGAGCCATCGGCCATTTTACACTTGGCTTTGGATTGAAATATCTCGAAAACTATGCAAAATTTATCGAGACATGCTTCGAATGAAATGTAGAGGGAAGATTAACGAAGAAAATAAGCAAAATGCCGTTTTTCTACGACCAGTAGTTTCCGAGATATCAATTTTTTAATGAGTAGTTCAGGAACAATGGCAGAGTCCTTTCTGAATTTTTTATTAAAAAAATTAATGTCTTCATAACTACAAGTCGTACAAAATCGGAGTTTTGCTTATTTTATTCGTTAATCTTTTCTCTAAATTTCATTCACAGCATGTCTCGATAACTTTTGAGTAGTTTTCGAGATATTTCAATCCAAAGCCAAGTGTAAATGGCTATTTTTTCAAGAAATCAGAATTATGATGTGCAGCAAGGGAATTTTTCGGTCGCGCTTCATGAAAAGTCCTCCAAATGACAATGTTCTTCTCTTTGCGCGAATTGCATTCCGTTTATAGAGTGGCATAACAGTTTCCCTAAGAATCATTCACAAAAACTCTAATATTTTTCTCTCCGTGTATGTGATGAAGCATTTTTATTTTCGTGACCCCGCACGGGAAAAAATTATCAGTAAAAAGTACCGAACTCTCCGGAATCGTGGGACATTTCGTGATGTATACAAAATATCGAAAAATTCCATGACAATTTTCTACAGGAGTACATCAAAAAGTCACATCTGCACATGAAAAATGGCGCTGTTAGCGCGTCAAAAATCAACGAACATGGTTCAGTAATTTTTGACGCGCTAACACCACCTTTTTTGATGTACTCCTGTGACTTTTTGATGGATTCTTGTGAAAAATTGCCATCTAATTTTTCAATATTTTGTATACATCACGAAATGTCCCACGATTCCGGAATGGCTCGGTACTTTTTACTCAGATCTTTCATTATATTTTCGTTAGAATTTCTCTCCATGTGGTGATCATGGGCGACCTAACAGCTTTGATCAAGTGATGAGCGTTGTGCAGCCGTGTTATTTTGGCTGCAATGTTGCCGAATTCCGTCCATTCTGTCCGAGCGCGTTTAGCGAGTTTTCAGCAACGTTGCTCACTGGAAAATTTCATATAGCATCGGGAAAATTCTGCCAGCTCTTAGAATTTATTTTATTTCTTCATCAAATTTGTAGGAAATGTCGTTCAGAGAATATGATAGTTTGTTGAACTTTTCAATAATAAAAGTAAAATTTTTCCCGAATTGTCCGCTCAACTGTCTAATCGTAGAAAAATAAAAAAAGCAGAGCGTGGCTATGACCGTGGGTGACCGGTCTAGGGTTAATAGTACATTACGCACCTACGGTGGAAAAAAAATTCTCACCCTCACTCAAGAGTGCTGGCAAAATGGGTTTCGAACCAGGGAAGTGAGGTTAGAAATTCATGTTTCCTGACGAAAATACTTAATATTTGGAAATCCATGAACTTCATTGTCACTCGATAAATATTCTTCCCCCTGCGAAGAACACGTAATGAAGGACATATAGATGGTTTTCTAATTTCGATATTTACTATCGTTTCTTCATCAATTCATAAATAATCATCTTCAAGGATGATTTTTTTCTATTGTTTATTATTCATTGGTAATTTTTAGTTAAATAATGGAAGAATGGAGAAGGAACTGACGGAATTTCTGAATTTGGACTATTCCATTCAACAATGGTGGAAATTTTCATGAAAAAAATCTGTAATACAAAACTTTTACCTCCGGTCGTTTACGCGAGAATTATGATATTTTAAAAACTATTGAGTTAAAATTAATAATATTATATCATTTATCATCGTAAATTCTACGTTTTCTTCGCTGAAAACCGAAAAAAAATATCATGGATTCTAGGTAACGAGAAAAATAGATGCACATAATTTTGAAATTTCGATATGGAAGGTAAGCAGAATTAGCTCTTCATCCTTCAACATGATGGTTCAATAATGAGGCATTCGATCGACATGTTAAGGTGAATGAAAATGACTTTACAGTTGTGGAACTTTACCTTTCTTTCCCTTCCCCTCAGCCCGCATTAAGTTTACCTCTTGCAACCAGTCAAACTCAAAGCGTAACAACAAGGCATAACGGTATGATTCTTTCTCTCTTCTGTATTCTTTTTCTACCTGTCGCACACTGCTTGGAAACGAGCATGTTCACAGTCTGAAAAACCAGAATAGCTTCATCCTCATTCCTTGAAAAAAAAAAAAAAAAATAATAATGTGTCCAAAATGTTTAGCAACTGCAAGGGCTCTTTCAAATCTCAGGTAGGACACGTCTGCACAGAATTTGCCCTGTTGCCACTGTTACATTTCCAATGGTTAAAATATTTACAGAAAAATTGTGAAAACGCTTCGGTATAATGTTTGAGTTAGAGAAATAATTTGACCTTTTCTTTCGGCAAATTCGAGTTAATTCCATGATTTATTCAATTGATTTGATTCCACAGGATTGAATGATTTTTTAATCCAGTAAATGCACGAGTTTATAAGAAAATTTGATCATGTTAATTTCATTGAATTGAAAAAATCGATAATAATTGATAAATTCGAAAATGTTCAAGAAGTTTATCAATGGAGAATTTTTTTTTATATATTATTAATTCATCTTGTGTGGAATATTTTTCCAACCCAAGCAATTGATCGCAAATGGAAAAAAATGTTGCTTTTTCTTCCATTTGGAAAGTGATGAATGTCGAATAATCTGGTCGGTGATTGTTTAGTATTTTGCTACTGCTGCGCAGTTTGTTGTGCGCTTATACACACGATGGTGATGTAAAAGTAGAGATGAATTTCACTGTGCGCGCGTGCGCCACCGATTTCACTTCGCTCGCCTTTAAAACTCTACTCGACCTCTCATCTCCCACCTCTGCTGTCTCGCAACTTCCCAAAGATTTCAACTCCCTGCAAGAGAATTAAACGAAAAAAGGAGGAATTAAATAAAGAATAGGAGAAACAAATTTTTATCCTTGACACTCATTGGTCTTTTGATCCTAAAAAGAATCCAACGAAATGTAAATATGCTTTTAGTTGACAAATGTACGGCAAGTTTCACCTAGTACAAACAATGAATGAGCTCATTTTTTTCTCTCTTCTTCCATTGAATTTTTAATACTTTATCACAAGATAAAGTACAACTGAAATGGGAATAAAAAGAGAAAAAAAATTAACTAAAAACCGCAATTCACGATATGTGTTATCGCCGCATGGTTTTTATAATGCGAATCGTTTCGGACGAACATAATCACGTGATTTTTGTACGCAGGTATATAACATTATCCATTGCTGTTGCATACGGCAACAAGTATTAACGTCGCAATTGCGTCGTTGCGATAAAGATAAAGTCACTGAGAGTTGTGTGTATACTCAAACCGTGACGCACCTCAGGACGCCAAAGAAACGAGTCAAGGTCGTGCTCTCGTTATTACAATTTTTTTTTCATAATTATTTTCATGTTTTTATTTCTTCGATATTAATTCTTTTTTTTTTAAGTTGAGTGGAAAAGATCTGCTTGCTAGAGAAAATGGGATTGGAGAATTTTTAAAATTTTAAATTACTTACTACTTTCAGAGGGAAAAATAGGGGAATTTCTGTCGAAATATTTTTTAATATTATAAGACAATATTATAAGACATTTTAGCTGAAGGATTTTCGAGATCTTTCAAGTATTTCATAAGATTTATTCGAGGTTAACTTGTTACTTTTTTCGTTTTATTTTGAAGATGATGTTTCTTCAACATTTTTTAAATCAATTTTCGCCGCATACTTCACGGAATATCGGCGAAAAGTTACTGCAAGAAGAATAATATTTCAGTTCGGCAATACGTAGACAGAATAGATAGTTCACCGTACGGTTATTAAAAAAGGTCGGGGATGCTTATTTGGGTACTTCTATTCTTCTCCCACTGAGAATTTTCCCAAATAGTACACAAATTCACCTTAGTTTTGAAACTTGACAACATTGCCCCGAGATGAAAAATTAGAATCTCCCAGAGACTATCGAATCTCTCAGAGACGCTTGAACGTCTCTTGGAGACTCGGTGCGTCTCTGGGAGATCCGCTGAACTCTCATGGTACACATTGGCCAGAGACTTGAGTATATGGTCGTGTTGAATTATCAATTTATTCAGTAAGGAGACTCGGAGATACTCTAGGTCTCTACTGAAGAGACGGACACTTAGAATAATTTTTCTGAGTGAATTTTTTATAAGTTCGACATTAAAATTATCATTGCGCATTTGATTTTTGAGTAAATATGTACTTTGACACACCTATTCTGTACCTCATTCAGTCCGTCTAATAATGAATTAAAATGTAATTTAGATTTGCTGTATGAAGGTCAGCGGATTTGGGATAAGACTGTTTGAGTGGGATTCCAAGACAATTCGAATGGAAACTTGGTATAGCGCCCCGGGATGAAAAAAATCGAGTCTTTCAGTGGTCGAAAGACTCCTGTCCCGGTCTCTGACAGAGTCCCTATTCGCGCCATGGCAGGGACTTTCTAGAGACACCTTGCTGTTTCTCCGAACGGGACACGTGTCTCTCCTACAGGGACTCTCAGTCCCTGCTCAACGAACCAGAGTCCTTACTTGAGAGACTCACAGTCTCTCAAATAAGGACTCCTCCAGTCTTTCTTCGAGAGCCATCAGTCTTTCTATTTTTCAAAAAAATATTTATTTTTATCCATATTTTTTTTTTGTCAAAAAATACATTAATCAATATTTTAGATGATAATAGATTGTTGAATGCGACTTAGTTTTTAATAATCCTCAATATAGATCGATTCCAGTTTTAATTAACACAACTGCATGTTTTTCTTTAAATTTTCATAACTTTCTGCACGTCATCTATAAAAACTATTGAAACGTAAAGAAATCTTAGATGACGTTATTTTAAGGTTTTAGTGAAGTAGTCATTTCCAGCAATTGAATAAAAGAAAAAAGAACAATGTCAAATTTCAAAAAAGATCGATAATATAAACATCAAAACTCAAATATATCCATTTCACGCCTATGTCCGTTTCACTCCACTTTCCGCTAATATTGAGAATTTAAAAAAAAGTCAAATATGAAAAAAATAATAATTCCACGCTTTGCAAAAATTATAAAAATTGAAAACTTAGAAATTATTAAGTTGAAATAAAAAAAAATTCATTTCTCGGTCTCTCTCAGAAGAACTTATGTCTTTGCAAAGATTTATGAATCTAATGAGAGCCCAGTAAAGATAGAAGTCCTTAGGGGAGAGACCAGCAAAGATAAAAGTCTTCACGGGAGAGACCCGAGAGACACTGTAGAGACAGTTGCGGGACTTGCGAGACTGAAAAGTCTTTCTGGGAGTCTTTGAAGACTGTAAAAGACTCTCCAAAGACTCAAAAATTTTATCCCGGGGCTGGATAGCTTAATCGGTAGAGCGCCCGACGCGTCATCGGAAGATCCTGGGTTCGGCTCCCGGTGCAGAACTATCCAGTTTTTTTCTCGAAAAATCTTGGAATATTGAAATAGGCGTGTTAATATACATATTTACCGTTTTTTGAAACAAATGATTCCATCAAACAGTTAGAGAAACTTCCGGAAAATTCAAACTAAGGACTTTGAACGGGAATTCAGAGCATAATCATTTCTATTTTACTAGCTTCTTTTTTTAAATTTCTGCTTTTGGTCTTTGCAGCGCAGAAAATCGGAAACCAGTGTAGGATTCCATTTGCCATTGATATGAATTGTATTTAATCCATCATGAATAATAGCTACGTGAAATATGGGGAGAAAAAATATCTCTTATAAGAATGTCAATTTTTCCATAAATCATTTAGAATCGATTCAATGTCATCTCAATTAATGAAAAAACGACTGATTTCCATCGACTGAAGTGATTACAATTTTTTTATTTTATAACAATTAGAAGTGAAGCTGGAGGAAAAGTTCCGCAATTATGAGAGAAAATCGTGATAGATAGAAAGAATTATCAAAGATATTTTGATCTTAATATGTTCACTCCTTTCTAGTTATTTTACTTTGGGCATTACTGAGTAAATTTACTCATTACTTTGTAATGTTTGTTTGATTATCGCAATTCAATAATTATGTAATAATTAATAAATAAAAAATTATTTCTGAGGGAGACACATGAGCTCCCGCCACCAGAGTCTCTTGACGGGGGACGATGAAGCTCTCTATTAGAGACGCCGCGTCCCTCTGTGAGAGACAGCGAAGAGTCTCCCAAAAGTCGCTCTGATGGCGCGAATAGAGCCTTGTCTCCGCCACAGAGATGAGTCTTTCTCACGTTTGGGAGACTCTGATTTTTCATCTCGGGTGCACTGCTCTTCGTAATATTCTTGACATTTGAATTTGAATTTCTCTCTTCACATGCACAAATAGCGGCCAGCTTCTTGCGCGACCAACTCAATAGTGGAGTGGTGAAGGAGGATACACTGCCGATCTTCTTCTTATTGTCAAATCCTGCTTGCGCATTACATATTTTTTCCGAAATTTGATTCTCTTAAAAAATTTATTAATAAAAATTAATTTATTAATAAATTTATTTGTTTAATGGCGACTTCTGTCTGAGATCGACTTCTTCTTATAGTAGCGTCACCGCCTCCTTCAAGAACTCTGTCGATAGACTTGTGCTCAAATTTAATGGAATTGATTTCAGACACTACCTACCGATGTCCATTCCAATTTCAAAAAAGATGATTCGCTATTTTCCAATGTAGTGTCCCGGGATAAAATTTTTGAGTCTTTGGAGAGTCTTTTACGGTCTTCAAAGACTCCCAGAAAGACTTTTCAGTCTCTAGAGTGTCTCGCAAGTCCCGCAACTGTCTCTACAGTGTCTCTCGGGTCTCTCCCATGAAGACTTTTATCTTTGCTGGTCTCTCCCGTAAAGACTTCTATCTTCGCGTGTCTCTCCCGTAAGGACTTCTATCTTTACTTGGCTCTTATTAGATTCATGAATCTTTGCAAAGACATAAGTCCTTATGAGAGAGATCGAGAAATGAATTTTTTTTTTATTTCAACTTAATAATTTCTAAGTTTTCCATTTTTATAATTTTTGCAAAGCGTGGAGTTATCATTTTTTTCATGTTTGACTTTAATTAAAATTCTCAATATTAGCGGAAAGTGGAGTGAAACGGACATAGGGGTAAAATGGATATATTTGAGTTTTGATGTTTGTATTATCAAACTTTTTTATAGATGACGTGCAGAAAGTTATGAAAATTTAAAGAAAAACATGCAGTTGTGTTAATTAAAACTGGAATCGATCTATATTAAGGATTATTAAAAACTAAGTCGCATTCAACAATCTATCATCATCTAAAATATTGATTAATGTATTTTTTGACAAAAAAAAATATGGATAAAAATAAATATTTTTTTGAAAAATAGAAAGACTGATGGCTCCCGAAGGAAGACTGGAGGATTCCTTATCTGAGAGACTGATGGCTCTCAAAGAAAGACTGGAGGAGTTCTTATTTGAGAGACTGTGAGTCTCTCAAGTAAGGACTCTGGTTCGTAGAGCAGGGACTGAGAGTCCCTGTAAGAGAGACACGTGTCCCTTTCGGAGAGACAGCAAGGTGTCTCTAGAAAGTCCCTGCCATGGCGCGAATAGGGACTCTGTCAGAGACCGGGACAGGAGTCTTTCGACCACTGAAAGACTCGAATTTTTTCATCCCGGGGTCGCACATGGACGTTCGTCATGACTCTTGCATCGAAGAAATTGAAAAAAAAATTCACTCTCACACAATTGCCTCTGTGTTAACTCGACAGCTATAAGCTCTCATTAAGATTTTTTTTTTTGTTCAAATATTCAATGGTTCGCAATTAGTTCGACATGTTCGTTTTACATGATCTCATAATAGCGAATCACAAAATTGTCTAAATATGACAAATTTTTTATTTATTTTTACTTAATTGTCTAGTTGAATCGGTAGATCATATTTGAAGAGCTCTAAAGTCGAATGAGTATTACAACAATTTCCTCATCTATTAGTTTCAAGCTGCATCTTATGAAGTATGCATTTGGGTCATTTTGCCTATAAATGAAATATTTTGATTATTCTATGAGTAAAAAAAAGTGGCAACAGCGCACACAGAACGGATTTTCCTCTGTGAAGTTTGTAGCAATGGCTATCAGCTTCTAGGAGGTAGCCATCTCCCCTCCCCTATTTTTCTACCGCTGCGAATAAAGTGCATTGGTCGAACAGATGGGGACTTCGTAATTGCCGCGCTTCCCCCACGCTTCGCCAACTCACGACACTGTCATGCTTCCAGATTGCGCGCGTAGTTTGTAACTTTTTCAGCAGTCGTTCAATCATTTGGTCGGATATATGCCCTTCATCGATTCAATTCTTTACTACATATTTATCTATCCAGAATTCAGATGTACATAAAGTTTCAAGACAATAGCTGCATTTTTCTCCGTTACTCTGTATTTTCTCTAAATTGCCATATAATAGCGTGTTAAATGGTATTTTTCATGACAATCACCGAGTCTCATCCAGCATCTTGAAAAAATTTGAGTTCTGCATACGTGTCCTCAGTGAATTAAAAAACATATTTTGAAAAATTCATTCGATGCTCTGTATTTCTAGTAAATCCCTCATCTCGTCCTAATATCCTTAAAGAAGAAAAAAATAACGATGAATCTCTCATGCGAATAATTGATATAATGTAGAATTTATCGAAGTCACAAAAGTCCCGCGGGAAGGAAATGCTTACAATAAAAAAAAAAAAAAGGAAATACTTGTAAGTGGAGGAACATACAATAGGAAAATCCAAGAGTAAGGTCGCGCTTGGAAATAAAGTGCTAGAGAATTGATATAACCAACAAATTACACACTCAGATACTCATACTAAAGTCTATCACTATTCAAAAACTTGGTCATAATCATCGTTAAATCTCCATTGTGATATCACACGATGATTTTCCAGTAATATCACTAGAACTGAATCAATGAGTTTACGTCCCTAGCGTGATTCTTTTCTCAAAAGAAATATAGATTAACATCCTTCTCAATATTCCTCATTGAGTTATGAACATACGATGAATCAAATGATAGGACTCTTGGGAGATAGGATTTTTTGGAAATATATTGTAAAAAAAAGGTAGGAGCAATCTGTTTGAAAGAAAAATAAATTCCTAAGAAGCATTGAAGGGAGTGTTTCAAAATTTTTGTAACAATCTGATCGACTTCATTTAGACATCTTCTTCCTCTTGACAATAGATGAAGGATCGAAACTGTAAAGGCGCCAGCGGTAGGTTTAATCCGAGATATTGAGAAGGATTCTCTATTCAATATGGCACTAAGTCCACTTTTCTGGCGTAGTGGATTATACTGTGAATTCACGTGCGAAAAACTAAAGTTCAAGTCCTGACTGGTTAGGAGTTGTGTGGCTCACAAAAACAGAAAAAAGTCCCTGAGCACAGTTTGTGGCATGAAAATTAGTAAAAATGGGCTGTATAACTTAATAGTTGAGGGCCAACTGCGCGAGCAGAGCAAATAATAAACAAACAATATGATGCTATCATATACATGAGCACGGTTCATTCGCCACAAAAGTCTCCTTTTGTGAATAGGAAAACTTAGAGAACGATGCGGTTCAGGACAGTCCATCAGGGTAGCTTTTTTGTAGTCGATAAAATGCTGCATGAAAAACCTTTATTCAAATACTCTCCCAAGCCTACATTCTTTGAAAATTTAAGCCGAAACATCTCCTTTTTGTTTACTAAATATTCTCATCGTAGACTATTGGGAATATTCCCTAAGAATGAGAAAATCATTTTGCCGATTACTGTAAGATTTGATCAGCATCAATTTGTGTCTGAAATATTTCAGTAGTTTGTATTGAGATTAGGTCGATAGATTTTTGGAAATAAATAGAAGAATATGCATCCCCGGGATAAAATTTTTGAGTCTTTTGAGAGTCTTTTACGGTCTTCAAAGACTCCCAGAAAGATTTTTCGGTCTCTGGAGTGTCTCGCAAGTCCCGCAACTGTCTCTACACTGTCTCTCGTGTCTCTCCCGTAAGGACTTTGATCTTTGCTGGTCTCTCCCGTAAGGACTCGAATCTTTGTTGGGCTTTCAATGAATTTACGGAGATGTACAAAGACATGAGTCCTTACGGGAGAGACTGAAAGATGAATTAGCTCTTTCATTTTAACTTAATAATTTTTAAGTTCTAAATGTCTACAATATTTGAAAATTATGTTTTTTTTTTATATTTGACTTTAATCAAAATTTCCAACATTAAGGGAAACTGGGGTAAAACGTACGTAAGGGATAAATGGATACATTTTATAGTCTTGGTGTTTATATTATGAAAAACTTTTGAAATTGATAAAAATATTGAAGATGGGTTTTTTTCTCTTGATTTTATTAGAGAGCTGAGGGAATTTGTGATGAAAATTATGTGTCTGAAATTTTTTGTTTTAATTTTTTAATCGTTCAATTCCCGATCCTCCATTCAATAGAAATTTGCAGCCGTTATTCTTTAAAAATTGAAAAAGAAATATGTGATACATATTTGAGCCCAATTGAAATAAGGAAAAGTATATGTTTCAGATTAGCAGCGGGCAACGGGAGAATTTCAGGCGATCACCAGAGTTAGGCAGCATCGAACACAGTCAGTACTTGGATGGGTGACCGCCTGGACTATCTCAAGAACTACCGGACCGATTTCTTTTTTTTTTCTTTTTCATTCGCTTCATTTTTATGTGATTATAATTATTGTCATGATAGGTGATTTTTAATCATATAATTAGGCGAGAAATAGGAAAAAACGTTAATTAGCGGCATGAGAATCGTGGTCGCGACGAGACGAGGGACTGAGTCTCTGCGCTGAAGACTCTGGTTCGTTGAGCAGGGACTGAGAGTCCCTGTAGGAGGGACATGTGTCCCGTACGGGAGGTCAGCAAGGTGTCTCTGGAAAGTCACTGCCATGGCACGAATAGGGACTCTGTAGAGACTGGGACAGGAGTCTTTCGACCACTGAAAGACTCGATTTTTTTCATCCCGGGTCCACACGACTCAAGATAATGAGAGACGGTATTTCATATTCGTGATGAACATTCTTTTGCCGAATGTTGAATCGGACAACATAAGAATCCTTACAAACATTACACCACGAATAAAGGGAGCACATTCGAAACCTAACAGAACAGCGGAACAACGGAAAAACGAGCGATGGTGTTTTTAGACAAGGTAATGGAATTACTTCCATCATGGATAATTAGTCGAAAAGTAGCTGGAAAATCATTTCTATTTTTATTACTGAACTAACTCCTACATAATATTATCGTATGCTTATTGTTATCATTTTGCATTAAAATATGATGATTTTCATCACAGTTGTGACGCTGTTTTTCATCTGAGTCAGGTCCGGAGGATCGTTCATGACGCGTATATAATCGATAGATCCTACCATATTGGGCCCTATTGAATTATTATGACTATGCGAAGCTCGTGTGGCGCTGTATTCAGAAACTTATCTCTGTTTATTCTTTTACTCCATTATTTATGTTAGTATTTCATAGAAAAATGAACTGTTTATCTTGAGAGTTCAGGCTCCAGAATGCCGTAGAAAGGGCATGAAATCGGACGTGTCATACGTATTGTTAGAATACAAATAGTCTGTAAGAGAAGAGATCTTGATCCGGTCATCCTAAAGGTATATCTTAAGATACACATTATGTATTTGTAAATCAATAAAAGATGTAGTGAAAGAAAAGAACTCTCAATCCATGATATAATGAGACTCTGTAAGAATTCCCACTCAGGTTAAATTGTGAATACCATATTGAAAAATGGAAAATCCTCAAAATCATTTTCAAGGTCGCTGCATACCAACATTCACAAGAATCGAACTGAAATTAAGAATAACAAAACTACCTAATCTATTGAGAAATATTTTCGCCATCAATTTTTTAATGCATTATATTGATACAAAACAGTTAAATGAAATGTTCAGAAGTGAGTGATTCATAGTTCTGAAGGAAACTGTAAAATAATTGAAGAAATAGATTTTTTCATATTTGTAAGAACTCTTTCAGTTCGCTTTATCGCCTACTTTCAGACATGTTAATTACCCAGGTAGGAAGCGCCGAGGCTGACGACGAGTACAGCTTCTTCCTAACCTTGGCGCACTGAGGTTTGGGGAACCAAGCCTCTGCCAGGCTTGTTCTTGTCGTCAAAATTGGGCTGAGATTATGAGGTTTCATTCCTTCATTTTCAAATTTCAACCTAGGCTTGAATCAGCCTCGATTGAGGCTTCCTCTACAAAGGCTTCATTCTGAAGGGTGGACGAGTCTTGGGCCAGCCTTCACTCATTAGATAGGAATTTCCCCATTATTATTGCAATAACAATAACAATATTAGTGTTAATAGGTAAATTCCATTTTTTTGTGTGATCTTTGGATTATTTCATTGAGCCTCATTCGAAGCTTGTCTCAGTCTTGGGCTAAGCCTGATTTCGATTCAAACCGACAAAATTCTGTTATTGATTATTTAAGCGGATAAATAATTGAATAAAATTATTATTATAACATTGGAAGGATAAAAAATGAAATATATGAACATAGAGTTTTAGAGTGGCAATGAGAGAAAAGGTTGAGTCACTTTATAATTTCGGTTTATGTCCCAATAACTCAAGTAAGTGAAATAGCCTAGTGGACTAGATGCATGTTTCGAGCACAGTCCTTCGGTGGATATCTTGGAAAACAGCGGCACCAGGACGACCTTCTCTGGGGAACAACATCCGGCCGCGGCATCTGAATAAATATATTCATCCCAATCGGGTCGAGGATAATTAATAATAATAAAATAGCTTTTTTATCATTCAAATTTTTTAGAATCAATGGTCGCGGGTTTGAATCCAAGCCGGAGCAACTTTTTTTCAATACCATTCGAGCTGATTTATCTCGTGAAAGCTCTATAATTCAATAGTAATTAATGTTAAACAATTGTTTAAACATTCTACAGCCCCATTGTCTGGAACGGTTCACCCTCATTTCAGACTTAGATCTGAGTGCTGGGGAAAGCCTCAGTTTCCAACCTTGGGATGATCTTATCATTCTAAGGCTCATCAAGGCTTGTTTCAGCCTTGTCATCTGAGCCTTAGACTACTCAGCCTCAGCCTTGGGCAAAGGCTGAGCGAGGCTTGTTCCGATCGTCAATTCCTACCTGGGTAGGGAACATACGGATGCCATTTAGTTACAGGTAAATTATTAGTCAAGACACGATTCCCTCGATAAATCCACATTCTACAAAATCAAACGAGCTGGCTGAGTTCCATATACAAACTCATAATTAGAAAGGGTAAGACATACTTTTTCCAGAGGAAAAAATCCGATCTATCAGTGGAAAATTGTGCCAATTATTTTCCTAATATCCGAATTTTTAATGTTCTCTTCTTCCTTATGGTCCTCTGTAACTCTCTCATTCGCTCGCGCGAGAATATTTTGATTTCACATTCAACAGAATGATGTTCAAAGTCACCATGACATGCTGTTTTTTCAGCTATTTTTGCTGCCGACTGAAAGCTTTGTTTTTTTCATTTTTTTCGAAATCCAAATTTCTATCAGAAATGACTTGAAATGATCCAAAACATCGAGAAATGCTAGCCAGAAAAAATGTTGATATGTATTTATGTGGGTCTGTGTGTATGTAAATTCAATGGAAGATTTCGGCAAGATCGGCTGAATATTTTCTGGAAGAGTAATTTTGCTAAAACCGTTTTTTTGAAATTTTCCGTGAACATGCGTGAAATAGATCTCATCCAGATTTAAACACGAGATTCGAATCTACAATATCTAACTTTTGACAAATTCCGATGAATTGAATCCCATTACCCGGGATGAAAAAAATCGAGTCTTTCAGTGGTCGAAAGACTCCTGTCTCGGTCCCGGTCTCTACAGAGTCCCTATTCGCGCCATAGCAGGGACTTTCCAGAGACACCTCGCTGACCTCCCGTACGAGACACGTGTCTCTCCTACAGGGACTCTCAGTCCCTGCTCAACGAACCAGAGTCCTCAGCGCAGAGACTCAGTCTCTCGTCTCGTCGCGGCCACGATTCTCATGCTGCTAATTAACGTTTTTACCTATTTCCTGCCTAATGATATGATTAAAAATCACCTGTCATGACAATAATTATAATCACATAAAGATGAAGCAAATGGAGAAAAAAAAAATCGGTCCAGTACTGACTGTGTTCGATGCTGCTTAACTCTGGTGACCGCCTGAAATTCTCCCGTTGTCCACTGCTAATCTGAAACATATACTTTTCCATATTTCAATTGGGCTCAAATATGCCTTGCGTATTTATTTTTCAATTTTTAAAGAATAATGGCTGCAAATTTCTATTGAATGGAGGATCGGAAATTGAACAATTAAAAAATTAAAACAAAAAATTTCAGACACATAATTTTCAGCACAAATTTCCTCAGCTCTCTAATAAAATCAAGAGGAAAAAACCTATCTTCAATATTTTTATAAATTTCAAAAGTTTTTCATAGTATAAACACCATGACCAGGGCCAAGAACTTCGTGCGTCTACGATTTATTCGTCACCCGGTATATGCGTGAAGGTAGGCACAATAATTTGTCGGTTGGAATGCACATAGCAATTTGACAGTTATTAGACTCGTGTCATGTAAGTGTGATAGTGACATATTAACATAAATAAATAAAGAACTTAACAAATTAATTCGGAAATGAACTAATAAATAAATTGAGTGGAAGTGGAGGGTTCCGATAATTTTGTTGCACCTGTTTTAGTTTGAAGGAATATTCAAAATTTGTAATCAATTTAAAAAGATGACGTGGACTTAATTTTGAAATTTTTCTGAGAGTATCCCCTCCTCCAGCACTATCAGGAGAAATCTCAACAGGATTTCCACTAGCACTATCAACAGGAATCTTAGCAGGATCCTCTCGAGGACTATTAGAAGAAATCTTAGCAGGATTTTCACCAGCATTATCAGTAGGAATCTTAACGGGATTCCCTCCAGGACTATCAGAAGGAATCTCAACAGGACTCTCATCAGGACTGTCAGAAGGATTCTGAGAAATATTCCATCCAGCACTATCAGCAGGACTCTTAACAGGATTCCAATCAGCGCTGTTAAAAAAATTCTCATGAGTAGTCTAAAACTATGTGTTTCCAAGATATTTCTGGAAATTGAGTCCACGTGTTTTTTTTCAATTACGAAATATAATATTCCCTCAAATTAAAACAGATGCAATGGAACTATCGAAACTCTTCACTTTCACTTGATTTATTTATTAACTTAATTTATGAATCCATTTACTAATTAATTCATTCATTATTTATCTTTTTATTCATGTTAAAGTTAAACACTTACGTGACACGAGTCTAACTGTCAAATTACTATGTACAATTTAACCCATAAACTATTGTGCCCACCTTCACTCATATACCGGGTGGCAAATTAATCGTAGGAGCACAAAGTTCTCGGCCCTGACCATGACTATAAAATGTATCCATTTATCCCTCACGTACGTTTTACCTCAGTTTCCCTTAATGTTGGGAATTTTGATTGAAGTCAAATATGAAAAAAAAAACATAATTTCCGAATATTGTGAAAATTTAGAACTTAAAAATTTTTAAGTTAAAATGAAAGAGTTGATTCATTTTTCAGTCTCTCCCGTAAGGACTTATGTCTTTGTACATCTCCATAAATTCATTGAAAGCCCAGCAGAAATTCGAGTCCTTACGGGAGAGACCAGCAAAGATAAAAGTCCTTACGGGAGAGACACTGTAGAGACAGTTGCGGGACTTGCGAGACACTCCAGAGACCGAAAAGTCTTTCTGGGAGTCTTTGAAGACCGTGAAAGACTCTAAAAAGACTCAAAAATTTTATCCCGGGTATTGTACGAGAAATTATTATTTTTGCTTCCGAATGGAAGCTTTGTTATCGTAATTTTTTTAGAGTTTGAGATTTCATCATAATATGACTGCAAATGACCCAAAACGTCAAGATCCGCCGTTTTTAAAAAATGTCTGTGTGTGTGTGTGTATGTATGTGATGACGCATTTTCCACTTTACTATAAAATGGGGCTAACTAGCGATCTGAAAATTTTACCATAAGTTCGCCGTGCTTGCCCCAAGCTCTCACAAAAATTTCAGCTAAATCGGCTGGATAGTTTTTGAGAAAAATGAAAATGTCGAAATATAGTTTTTTCGACTCTTCTCGCTACGTCATTTTTTCGCTACGGAATAATTTCGACAGAATATCTTTCATTGGACATTATGGAGTACATATAGGGTAGACCGGGGCAGAGTGGAGTCCCTCGGGGAAAGAGAGGGTTTTCAGCACCTACAATTCAGTTATATCTTCATGAAACCACGCCAATCAGGCTGGGCCGAATGATTCAAAGTGAATACCCAATGAAAATCTCGATTTCATTAACAGCGAAGAAAAATTTGTACTGTAATAATTACCAATTCTGTTAAGTATTTGAGATGTCTTCATGGAGATAGGCTCTTTGCATCGCAGTTTGGTGCAAAGTAGCCGATACAACATGAATTAAAATTTAATGAAAAGTTCACTTTATTTTTGTGTTACTAATCAACCGTTCCACTAGGATTTTAGGATATTTCCACGAGGAAAGTTGCATTCAGGGTAGAGAGAAGTACTTTCCAGTAAGATTCAGTTTCTTTTTCCAGATCTTCTATACTCTTACTAAAAGTTTAACCTATCAGTACTGAATATTGGCATTGAATTATCATTCAATTTTAAAATCGAGTGTCAAATCGTTCGAGCGTAAAACTTCGTCTGTGTTGATATTCTCGTACATTCCAAATGAGGAACCGTGTAGGGCTAACCAGTATAGACAACATGGCGAATGATTAGCCCAATATCAGTAAACAATATTGCCATCCAATATAATGTTACTGTTGAACCAATATTGAGGCAGCTATTAACCCAATTTTACATGCCAATATTGGGCCCGCGTTGTCATTGGGCCATTTCTGCTCCAATGTTGCAGTCATCATCTGAAAGCTCGGCACCAAAAGTGAGTCACTATTCGCTGCTTTCTCTTCTCCTCCTCCTGGCGTAGAGTTATCAATATAAGAACCATGGCCAATAATTGGCCTAATCTCAAATACTCAACAGAATTGGTAACCATCACAGTACAAATTTTTTTCTAGCTTTTAATGAAATTGAGATTTTCATTGGGTATTCACTTTGAATCATTAGGCCCAACTTGATTGGCGTGGTTTTATGAAGATATAACTGAATTGTAGGTGCTGAAAACCCTCTCTTTCCCCGATGGACTCCACTCTGCCCCGGTCTACCCTATATGTACTCCATAATGCCCAATGAAAGATATTCTGTCGAAATTATTCCGTAGCGAAAAAATGATCACGTCATGGTTCTTCACTCAGGAAAAAATTGGGAATGAAGAATACCGATGCAATATACGCTATTTTTGACTTATTCTGGTTGTTTTTTCAGTTTTTTATTCTTTGAAATTCGAAAAAAAAATAGAAAGAATCATAATCCCACGATGCCACTCGCACAAAAGTTGTAGAATTAGAAGAACTTTAACATAAAAAATTTTCAACAAAATTGATTGACACAAAGATTTTTTTTTTTAATATTTTGAGATAAAAAGTGGATTATTGTATTGAAAAATACGTCAAATAATTCTCAACATATTTTTGATCGAAAGAACCGAAAAAACCGACATTTGAAAAAAAAAAGTCGAAATCCGTCAATTTTTGACAGTTATACAGGGTGTATTGTAACTATCTGGACAAACCTATATAGCCTTGTGGAGGGTGACGAGACGATCAGAAATGGTCCAGTGGAAAATGTTGTACGCCCAAAATTGGCCGAGTTATAAGGCTTACAAGCTGCCCAATCGGAGCGCAGCTTTAGACGGTCGTGACGCTGGCATCCAGATACACCGGAAAGTCAGCTACGTTCAAGGCCCCAGAGGTTCTCATCGATCTTATGGTTTTTCTCGGCTCTTGAATACATAAATAATCAAAAATACGAAAAGACGAGGTGAAAAAAATAACAAAAAAATAGAAAATCCAAAGAAAAAGAGATCAAAAAGACAAAAACAAAGAAAAATACAAAAAAAAAAGAGATAAAAAATACCAAAAAGATAAGATGAAAAATACAAAAAAAATGAAAAATACAGAAAAAAGATATAAAAAAGACGACAAAAAGAGATGAAAAATGAAACGAAGAGGGTGAAAAGTACACAAAAAAGAGTGAAATTTGATATTTTTCAATTCTCTTTTTTGTCTTTTTCATCTTTTTTTTTTGTCTGTTTTAACTCTTTTCTTCGTATTTTTCATCTCTTCTTTTTGTCTTTTCCATCTCTTTTTTTCGTCTTTTTTATATCTTTTTCTCGTCTTTCTCATCTCGTTTCTTCGTCTTTTTTTATCTTTTTTTCGTCTTTTTCATATCTTTTGCTCGTCTTTTTTATGTCTTTTTTATATTTTTTCTTCGTCTCTTTTATATCTTGTTTTTGTCTTCTTCATACCTTTTTTTTGTCTTTTTCATCTCTTTTTTCGTCTTTTTTATATCTTTTTTCGTCTCTTATATCTTTTTTTCGTCTTTTTCTTTTTTTTGCCTTTTTCATTGCTTTCTCTTGTATTTTTCATCTCTTCTTTTTGGTATTTTTTATATCTTTTTTTTTGTATTTTTCTTTGTTTTTGTCTTTTTGATGTGATTTTTTTGGATTTTCCATTTTTTTGTTATTTTTTCCATCTCTTCTTTTCTAATTTTTTGATCTCTTTTTTTTTTTGTTTTTTTTTTTAATCTCGTCTTTTCGGATTTTTGATTATTTATGTATTCAAAGGCCGAGAAAAACCATAAGATCGATGAAAACTTCCGGGGCCTTGAACGTAGCTGACTTTCCGGCGTATCTGGATGCCAGTGTCGCGACCGTCTAAAGCTGCGCTCCGATTGGGCAACTTGTAAACCTTATAACTCGGCCAATTTTGGTCGTACAACATTTTTCACTGGACCATTTCTGATCGTCTCGTCACCCACTACAAGACTATATAGGTTTGTCCATATAGTTACAATACACCCTGTATGAATGTTTTTAGTCAAAATCAATAAAAATCAATATTTCGAGAACGGCTAGCTGAAAAAATTTGAAAAAATTCACTAAAGTCCTTTTTGACATGTACAAAAAGATAGAATTTTTTCAGATGAATCAAAAAATATAAGTTCCATAACCGTCTGATTTGGCGTGGAATGCCCCATATGAAATATTGAGTTTTCATCATTTGGAGTCAATTTAAGAAAAAATGAAAAATTAAGTTGATGAATATTAATTGCCGTTTCTCTTCGGATACAGGTGATAAAGTAAAGGTAGAATGTAGAAATTTACGTGATCGATTTGCTAAGAGCTATAAAAAACAAATCTGATCACAGCCATCATCTTCAGGAGCCGGAAGCGTATCCCCTGGAGAGATTTATGTCTCCCAATGGCAATTTTTCCATGAGTTGTTGATTACGTTCAAATGTAAACTATGTATTTTTCAAAATAATGTGTTTTTTTTCTAATTAAGAATATATATTATTGATAATGAAAATAAATGTGAAAAAAGTTAAGAATGTATGAAATCCAATCAATCAGAATTGTTCTTCAATCCCGCTTCTCGTCTTTTTACTTCACCTTCTCTTTCAAGTAAAAATAAATTTTTTACTTGAATTTTCTTGAAACGATGGAACCAATAAGACAACTAACCCTGGTGGATTATGCGACAGGGCAGCCAATTTTTTCAGGGAATCGATCGTGATACGATCATGATGCGATCGGATCACAGCTGCATTGCAGTCGCATCGTCCTCGTACACACTCGCATGCAGTCGCATCGTGGTCACATGATAGTCGAGTTTGTGACAAAATCGACTGTCTGATCGATATGCAATCGCTCGATCCATCAGGGAAAGCTTTTATCAATATGCCGATATTGATAAAAATTGAAAAAGGACTAGAAAAAAACAGAATGATTGTAAATTTCTTTTCAGAGTAAAGGTCTTCATGGAAAAATCTAAAAAAAATATGAAAAGATGTTCTGATATGTCTATGGGGCATTCCATCCCATGTAGGGTTTGCTCATGTTTGCCAACACGGCCGATCATCGGGCTTATATTATTTTTCTGATGCTGGGGAAAAAAGGAATGGCCGATATTCGAGCCGATGTTGGGATGTCACTCGGGCGCGATGTTGGTCCCGATGTTTCGCCCAATGTTGGGCCGAGCCTCGGGCTTAAGTTCATAAACCGATATATGATATGTCGAGATTAGACTGAACCTTGGCTCAAACTTCAGTTACCGACATTGGTTCTAAGAGTGAATACAATGTTCGGCCCAATATAGATGACTCATTATTGGCAAAGGACTTGTCGGCCTTTGCTTGGCTGAATATCGGCAAGTATATCCGTTGTTGACGATCCGTTAATAGATAAAATCTGAAGATAATTTGATTATTTTCAGCAATTAAATTATCTCTTAACACTCTTAAATAACTTCAATTTGCCTCAGGAAATTAGGCGGCAACGAATTTATCAGGATCAAATTTTCATATAAAATTATGTGTACTCACGGTGGCTGAATTGGTAGAGTTCCGGATTGACAACCCTATGGTCCTGGGTTCGTATACCGCTGCAGGGATTTTTTTTCGGTAAAAATGATATCTAAATTCAGGTATCGACATAATATCGATATTTGTATTTGTATTGCATTTTACAACCTTTGAAATTAATTAAAAAAGAGAATGAGATAAATATACAATGCCAATACATTGGCGCTAGATAGGCACCTAACATTGGGCAAACATTCGGACCAACATCGCGCCCGAGTGACATCCCAACATCGGCCCGAATATCGGCCATTCTTTTTTCCCAACATCGGAGATAGGTTGCCCAAGGTTGTGCCGAGTATTGGCCGAGTTGGACAACCCTACACGGGATGCCAACTCACCCTACCAATTGCTTTTGCATCTCCGATTTGGCTGAAACTTGTTCATCTTTTTGTACCCTCCGAAAGAGGTTTCTGTGATTTTTTCCAAATTTTTTTATCCAGCCACTTCCCATGTAGGGTTGTCCAACTCGGCCAATACTCGGCACAACCTTGGGCAACCTATCTCCGATGTTGGGAAAAAAGAATGGCCGATATTCGGGCTGATGTTGGGATGTCACTCGGGCGCGATGTTGGTCCCAATGTTTGCCCAGTGTTAGGTGCCTATCTAGCGCCAATGTATTGGCATTGTATATTTATCTAATTCTCTTTTTTAATTAATTTCAAAGGTTGTAAAATGCAATACAAATACAAATATCGATATTATGTCGATACCTGAATTTAGATATCATTTTTACCGAAAAAAAAATCCCTGCAGCGGTATACGAACCCAGGACCATAGGGTTGTCAATCCGGAACTCTACCAATTCAGCCACCGTGAGTACACATAATTTTAGATGAAAATTTGATCCTGATAAATTCGTTGCCGCCTAATTTCCTGAGGCAAATTGAAGTTATTCAAGAGTGTTAAGAGATAATTTAAGGATGTTCTATAGGTATTTTATCAAAATTTAAAAATGTACGATTTCATTGAAATTTTTTCCTAAGGTTCTCCAAATCATAAAAAAACCGTATGCAAAATTTTGGATTTTTTTCATACCTGGTTTAAAAGTTATAAATTTTTTAATAACCATCGTTCAAGGATGTTCTACTGGTATTTTATTAGAACTTAAAAATGTACGATTTCAATGAAATTTTTTTCCAAGGTTCTCCAATTTATAAAGAAACCGTATGCAAAATTTTGGATTTTTTTCATACCTGGTTTAAAAGTTATAAATTTTTTAATAACCATTTCTAACATGATTCTTATGGAAAATTCACAAAAGCTTAAGAAACTTTTCGAAAAATTGTTCAAATTTGGTGAAACTTCGGATATAGGTGAGAAATAACCCCCCGCACAATTTGTTCATTTTTATACAACGATTGGGTCAATAATTGGCATTAAAATTAATAAAAATGCTTAAAAAATTGTCGATTTCGCGTAAGTGCTGCCAACTTGTGTCGCCAGAATTCCCTAGAATTCAACGCTTTTTTCCAAATAATTCTCAAACTAATTAAATAAAGGATCAAAAAAATATCTATGAAATGTAATGATAATAATATAATATTTGAACACTGACAGCGTTCCATAATTCCCTGAAAATCATTTTAATGAGGAATTTAAAAAATCATTATTTCATGTTCAGGGATTGGAACACTGACGAAATCACTGCCCCTCTCATGCCGCACAACCCCCGCTTACGGTAGGTATAGAACATCCTTAAGAAACTTTTCGAAAAATTGTTCAAATTTGGTGAAACTTCGGATATAGGTGAGAAATAACCCCCCGCACAATTTGTTCATTTTTATACAACGATTGGGTCAATAATTGGCATTAAAATTAATAAAAATGCTTGAAAAATTGTCGATTTCGCGTAAGTGCTGCCAACTTGTGTCGCCGGAATTCCCTAGAATTCAACGCTTTTTTCCAAATAATTCTCAAACTAATTAAATAAAGGATGAAAAAAATATCTATGAAATGTAATGATAATAATATAATATTTGAACACTGACAGCGTTCCATAATTCCCTGAGAATCATTTTAATGAGGAATTTAAAAAATCATTATTTCATGTTCAGGGATTGGAACACTGACGAAATCACTGCCCCTCTCATGCCGCACAACCCCCGCTTACGGTAGGTAAGAACATCCTTAATTGCTGAAAATAATCAAATTATCTTCAGATTTTATCTATTAACGGATCGTCAACAACGGATATACTTGCCAATATTCAGCCAAGCAAAGGCCGACAAGTCCTTTGCCAATAATGGGTCATCTATATTGGGCCGAACATTGTATTCACTCTTAGAACCAATGTCGGTAACTGAAGTTTGAGCCAAGGTTCAGTCTAATCTCGACATATCATATATCGGTTTATGAACTTAAGCCCAAGGCTCGGCACAACATTGGGCGAAACATCGGGACCAACATCGCGCCCGAGTGACATCCCAACATCGGCTCGAATATCGGCCATTCCTTTTTTCCCCAACATCAGAAAAATAATATAAGCCCGATGATCGGCCGTGTTGGCGAACATGAGCAAACCCTACATGGGTTCAAGGATATGAATTTTTTTCAATTTCGGGTTTTTTTTTCGACATAGCCGTAACTTTATGAAAAATTGGCCAATATGGTTTTTTTTTTGTAAATTCGTGTTTTTTGATGAATTTTCTGAAAATTTCATGCAAAAAATTATTCATGACCATCCTGATCAGTTTTTATTTATTTCAGAGTTAAAACATGAATTTGAAGACTGTTTGCATTTTTTCATTTATAGAAAAAAATTCTCACGAATACTACTCCTCAAAACACAAATTTTAAGCCTGGTCCAGTAATGGAATAATGATGGGATATAATTTTTTTGGAATTTTAAAAACAATGAATTCCTTTTTTTGTGTTTTTTCACAGTTAATGTATTGAAAGAAGCTCATATATGAAAATAATTGACAGTTAAAGTAAAAATTCAAATTTTCGGGGTAAATTGTATCAATCATCTAAAAAAAAATTTTTTTTTTTTCACGTTTAAATATTTTACAAGACTATGTTGTAATTGAACATGAAGTCAATTTCATTGTTAGAGATCCATCTGTTTTCGGTACAACGCAATGATACTTTTGGGTACCTGTGATCGTTTCAGCTCGAGAATAACGTACGTTCAAACTTTCTGCTGCTCTTCCATAATCGGCAGTACTTGAATATCACGGTGTTTTGATTCTACCGACCGTGTATAGATTGTTATTATTATTATTATTATTATTATTATTATTATTAATAAATCAATCAAATTGAAGAATTAAATTAATTGAATTGATTAAAGCGCACCAGTTTCCGAAAAAAATTGGAGGTTCTCGGATACGATCTCGGGTGAGAATCAAAGCTCACAACCTTATCTACTTTCCGAGCACCTCCAATTTTTTTCGGAAACCGGTGCACTTTAATTAATTCAATTCATTTAATTCTTCAATTTGATTGATGTTTTTAATAATTTAATTTCCATCTTTACGCGATAATATGAGATTTCAACTACTATAGCCTGAATAGGTTAGAAGGTTGAATACTCAGGCATTCTAAACCTTCCCTCCACTTAAGGATGTATGATCGAGGGAGTGGGGGAAACGATGGTGGGGATGGGCTCGGGAGGTTGTGGGGCTCTCCCCTGTTTCTCTTATTGGCCGGCTGTGGCGCTCATGAGAGCAGAAAATGGCGAGTATGACGAGAAAAGAAGCATTAAATGGAATAATTCGAATTTCAATTGGATTTTTCTTCTCAGGATGGATGGATGTATAGTATTTTGAAAATATTGTCAAGTTACTACACTATCCATCTTTCTTATGCATAGTAATTTTTCATACTAGGCAAGCTTGAACATCTAACATTTATTTAATTTATGGCCGTAACCCCTATTCCTCCATAAGAGCCCATGTATTTTCTGTCAATTTTCAATAATTTTTTTCTTTCTTATATGCGTGGATAGCTACCCCGGACTTTTTCCGATAAAATTCTTCGAGGAATAATCTAACTATAAAAAAATTTTGACGCCCCAAATCGAAAATTTTTGTCGTGATCATACATCCTCAAGTTCCGATGAATTTCTCATGAACGAACGCCTATATATGACCGAAGTTGCCGCAAAAAAAGATCACACGAAATCATGAAAATCATCTATACACGGTCGGTAGAATCAAAACACCGTGATATTCAAGTACTGCGATTATGAAAGAGCAGCAGAAAGTTTGAATGTACGTTATTCTCGAGCTGAAACGATCACAGGTACACATAAGTATCATTGCGTTGTACCAAAAACAGATGGATCTCTCACAATGAAATTGATTTCATGTTCAATTACCACATACTCTTGTAAAATATCTAAACGTGAAAAAAAACAAAATTTTTTTAGGTTATTGATACGATTCACCCCGAAAATTTGAATTTTCACTTTAACTGTCAATTATTTTCATATATGAGCTTCTTTCAATACATTAGCAGTGAAAAAACACAAAAAAAACGAATTCCTTGTTTTTAAAATTCGAAAAAAATTATATCCCATCATTATCCCATTACCGGACTAGGCTTAAAATTTGTGTTTTCAGGAGTAGTGTTTGTGAGAATTAAAAAAAAAATCGGAGGATACAAACAGTCTTGAAATTCATGTTTTAACTTTGGAATAGAGTAACACGACCAGTGTATGACCAAACTGTTGTAGTGAGGGATGTTTCTACTGATGAAAAATAGTAATTAATTTTTAAACTCAGTTTGATTAATATAATGGTATTCAGCAATTATTCTTCTTCCAGTCTTCATCGTGCTATCTCCTCAATTTCATTACGGTTTTTTGTAAACTAATAAAAAATGGAGTAGAGTACCAAGACCCAGTAAATGACCGATGTATTAACTTACTGCTTAAAGTATGCAAATTAATTTCTACATTTGTTTTTTCATCTGAACGAGAAGATTATTAATTCTACTTCGTGAAAAAACTATATTCTATTAGGGGCCATTCATTAATTACGTAAGGATGATTTTGGCCATTTTTGACCCCCCCTACCCCCATGTAAGGGTACATAAGATTTCTAGAACCCCCCCTCCCTCTTCTTACGTAATATTCACTTTGTTTTGCTTCCAAATTGAAGCATTGTAAACGTCGGATTTTTCGATTTCGAGTTTTCATCGGAATATCTCTCCAAATGATCCAAAACGTCGAAAAATCATATTTTTGAATCAGGTCTGTACGTGTGTGTGTGTGGTTGTGTGGGTCTGAGTGTATTGACATGTATCGTCATTTTCTCTGAAACGGCTATACTTAGCGTTCTCAAAATTTGACAGTATTTTTCCTCTGTGTGCGAAATGTTTTCAACAAAATTTCACCGGAATCGGTTGAATAGTTTCCGAGAAAAATAAAATTTTCAAAAAAGCGTTTTTTCGAATTTTCTCGATAAAAAATCAATTCGTAGCCCCCAGTCTGGGCTATGATATTCATCTCATTAAAACTCACATTTTTTACTCGGGGTAAATTTTTCTCTGATTTTTCGTTTTGAAGATTATTTCAATTTTAGTGATTTTAAGTTCAGAGTTTAGCGGAACGATAACTCGATAAGTATTTAAGCTAGAGACTTAAAATTTCGTCAGTTTGTATATCTGATGAAGGTAGAGTTTGGTATTGAATCTAGGCGAAATTCGTCCAGTGGTTTCTGAGATATTTGCAAAAAATGAATTTTTTTAAAAGGCGAATTTCTCAAAAACTACTGGGCTGATTTACACCAACTTGAACTCAAAAAAATAATTATAATGAAGGGAATGAACTCTGTAGATTCCCAATTTATTGGTCAAGTATTTTTTTTGTTATAAAAAAAATTAACTCTTTAGAAAAAATCAGAATTTCAATTTTCCTTGATTTTTCGCTGAGAACACATATAGTTTTTATTTCATGATAATAAAATAGGTACTTTTCTACCTAAAATGAGATCATTTTCATCCTGATATGATGATTAGAACCCCCATCGTATGGGAAAATGTAATTAATGAACAATAGAAAATAATTTATGTGTTCATATTAGTATAAGTGAACTTGAATCAAATTAATAAAAGTCGCGATGCTCCAATTAGAGCTCAAGAATTCCATTCGGAAGCATACTGCCAATGGCATTGATAGAATAGTAAATCTGAGAATTCAAATGACACCCAAAGGGCGAAGGCCTGCTTGTTTTGGAATAATAAAATGTTGTTAGAACAGGATCAGTTGCACTTAAATTCACAGTTTTACGTAAATCAAAGATTTTGACTTTTCAACAGATAATTTAGGCTGCACTCTTTTATTGCTATCAGGTATAGATTATCATGATATCATTAGACAACTATCTAGTCTTTGGAATATCATTATTATAATTAAAAGGAAGTTTCAAAATAATCTTGAAGCGAGCAAACATAAATCAGTTGAACAGTCTACAAAGGAATACTACTTTTAAAATAATGATCGACTAGTTCTGAATTAATCTTAAAGGAAATAAATTACACTGTAAAACCTAGATCAATTCAGATCATCAATTGTCGTCTGGACTGAATGGGTTAGCAAGCCATGTTGTCCAATCGGAAACAATTGGTAACTCATCAGATGCAGTGATGAATTTGGACTTATAAAATATTACGTAAGAATGGTTTTACCCCCCTCCCCCCAAGATAAGGGCATGTAGAGATTTTTCTAACCCCTCCCCCCCCTTGGAACCCTTACGTAATTAATGAATGGCCCCTTATTCAGTTGAAAATGCATTATTTTTCTTCAACGAATTCTTGCCATCACAGTCTTCATGTATTAAGATATATATCTTAATTTTCTGAAGCAGATTATTTTTAGATGTATAAAAATATTCTTGAACTCTATTAACATAAAATCATCAATTATAACAATTTGCACTGAGAGAAAAAAATATTTTCTAGGAATATTATATGGTTCATGTCAATCGGGAAATGGTTTGCCAGTGGATTTTTTCCGTTTAATAAATATTTTTTTCCCTCAGTGTGGAATTATATTGTGCCTAGTTAATGATCAAATTATGCAGACAGATCCGTAGAATATTTAAACAATTTACAAACTTCAATATGTAATATTATTTTTATTATCTATGACTTCTACATTGTTATCACCAGTTCGTTATTTAGCTAAAGTAGATCAGTCTAAAAAATGAACTCTGTTATATATGAGGCATTTTACGCTATTTGACTCATTTCTCAAGCTTTTTTCCTCGATTTCGTTCATTATTGGATATATTATTGGAATAGCTTGTGAAAGTCATTTGCCATGGGAACAAAGAAAATTGTTTTTTTTTTTTAATTATGACCATTTAAAATTTTGAAAAAACGGTGAAGACCCATCTCCACAAGACGGTGGAGATTCCCAGCGAATAAATTTTCGTTGTAATTATACGCTCTTCAGCAATAAGAAAGTACTCTTGCATTTCCTTCATCAAACTGATATTGAACGAGATAGGAGCATTCAAAGCTGGAGTCAAATGGGCATCTTCACCGTTTTTTCAAAAATTTAAATGGTGCGAATTTTTAGATTTTTCTTGTTTCCATTGGAAATGACTTTCCTACGCCATTCCGAATACATATCCAAAAATGAACAAAATCGAAGAATAAATATTGAAGAATAAGTGAAATAGCGTAGAATGCCTCATATCTATTAATTAAGTTATCCCCAACATTTTAGTTTAACGATAAAGTTTCTGACTTTATAAATTGAATATAGTCCATATTGGTGATGCAAGATAGATCTTTTGACATATCAGAAGCTCCTTCTGCTTGCAAATCCCCTATAATTCCTCAGACAGTCATTCAGTGGTACTGACGAATTTCTGACTTACCAATGAATGACTGGTTGGTCATTCACCGGCTCAATAGAGTAATAAAGTATACCAGTGAATGACTGGCATAAAATTAAGAAAAACTAATTATTATGTTCAATTTCATGTACAGAAAGTCAATTTTAATGATTATTAACTCATAACAATGATGAGTAATTTTTGGTTCCATATCAAAATCAACTATTACTGTAAAAATACATAGTTTTCCGAATTTCTTGTTTTCACGGATTTTAGGTCAAAATGAGTGTTTTCCTAATAATCTCAGGAGCACCTGTATAATTTCAATTTATTTAAATGATAATTCTATGAATTTCTTTGATTTTTTGATGTTGAATGATGATGAATACATGTAAGATTGCATATACAAGTGAATAACAAGTTTCAATTCAATTATAAAATTACTATAATGATTATTCTGCCCATCGGTCATTCACTGGTGAGTGGTCACGGACTGGACCGTTAACCCTAAATGAAAACTGATCAGGATGATCATGATATATTTTTTGCATGAAATTTTCAGAAAATTCATCAAAAAACACGAATTTACAAGAAAAAAATACTCATATTGGCCAATTTTTCATAAAGTTACGGCTATGTCGAAAAAAAAACCGAAATTTCAAAAAATTCATTTCTCCGAAGTGGCTGGATAAAAAAATTCGAAAAAAATCACAGAAACCTCTTTCGGAGGGTACAAAAAGATGCTCAAGTTTCAGCCAAATCGGAGATGCAAAGGCAATTGGTAGGATGAGTTGGCATGGAATGCCCCCTATATTAATGAGTGATTTTCTTCAATTTTCTTCATAGAGGCTTTAGGTTGAAAAAAAACCGGATTCAGACTCTGAAGTGAGGTTACTAATATTGTTTGACAGAGAATGTGTCCGTTGCCATACGACACTTTTCCGCAAACATAAGCCAGCCGCAACGATTCCGTACGGAATTCATTGCGTTGCGGCCATTGTAGAATCTTCTTCAAACGTGAAAGAGACTCATCTCTGTGACGGAGACGAATCTCTATTCGCGCCACCAGAGCGACTTTCGGGAGACTCTTGGCCGTCTCTCACAGAGAGACGCAACGTCTCTAATAGAGAGCTTCATCGTCTCCCGTCAAGAAACTCTGGTCGCGGGAGCCGATGCGTCTCCCTCAGAAATAATTTTTCATTTATCAATTATTACATAATTATTGAATTGCGATAATCAACCATTTCTTTATTTATTATCACAAAGTAACGAGTAAATGCCGAAAGTAAAATAACTCGAAAGGAGTGAACATAATTTTTCTATCTCTCACAATTTTCTCTCATAATTGCGGAACTTCTCCTATATCTTCACTTTTAATTGTTATAGAATAAAAAAAATAGAAATCACTTCAGTCGATGAAAATCAGTCGTTTTTTCACCGATTGAGACGACTTTGAATCAATTCTAAATGAATTAGGAAAAATTGACATTCTTATAAAAGATAATTTTTCTCCCCATACTTCGCGTAGCAATTATTCACAATGGATTAAATACAATTCACATCAATGGCAAATGGAATCCTACACTGGTTTCCAATTTTCTGCGCTGCAACGACCAGAAGCAGAAATTTAAAGAAAGAAGCTAATAAAATAGGAATAATTATGCTCTGAGTTCCTGTTCAAAGTACTTAGTTTGAGTTTTCCAGAAGTTGCTCTAACTGTTTGATGGAATCATTGGTTTCAAAAATCAAATGCACAATGATAATTTTAATGACGAACTTATAAAAAATTCATTCAGAAAAATTATTCTAAGTGTCCGTCTCCTCAATAGAGACCTAGAGTATCTCCGAGTCTCCCTACTAAATAAAGTGATAATTCAACATGACCATAAATATATATATACTCAAATCTCTGGCCAATGTGTTAGAACATTTGCACTCTGCGCAATTAGCAAAGTTCAGCTCAATTAAAAAAAAAAACAAAACTTCATTTTTTGTTTTCTTTTGAACAGAATTATCAACTATTGAAAAAGGAGAAAATCTCAACTTCTTATAAAAGTTTAATTTCTTTTCATGTACCCCACTTTGCCCAAAATGCGATAAAAATGAACTATGTCGGCAAAAACGCTCCAAATACTCAACAGAATAATCAATTACTGAAAAAATAATAAAATCTCAACTTTTTATAAAATTTCAATTTTTTAAAAATTGCGCAACATTTAATATTTTGCCAATTCGATTGACAAATGTTTTTGAATGGAATTTTACCCATGATGAATCGAATCGCAATTTATCTTTCCCATTGCTAAAAAAAAACACTATTTTTACAAAATAACGCACCTATACATTTGTACGAATATTCTTTCAGAATTTATCAATCTATTCAGGATTCAATCCGCGGTACTTTAATTCTCAGCTTAAATATAATGATTTCAATTGCGATAGTGTCATTTAATACAAAAAAAAACATTAGGCCGAAACTGAGATTCCACGAAGAAATTTAAAAATGAGAAAATTAAAGCTTAGACTCCAAACATTATTCCTATTTCTCCTCATTGTCATATCAGAACGGAAATGGGCTTATTTTGTAGGCAAAATTGTCTACTTTCTAATAGTAAAATTTTTTATTACTAGATATATATTTTTATTTTTTACTTCTAGTGTTCTGGGGGAAAAAATATAGAAAAATCCAAATTTCTGAAAAAACAATTTTTCCAACACTTTCATAAAAGATTTCCTTTGAAAAAGCTGAAATTCTTACCATTCGATGGGCTTATTGAGATGAATATTTTAAGCTAAACTTGAAGGTAATTGATTGAATAGTTTCGCCAATATCTCAGAAACTACTGGAGCGATTTCGCCCAAATTCAATGCGCAACTTTTCGTTTATTAGACATACGAACTGAGGAAATTTGAGGTCTTTAACTCAAATATTTTTCGAGTTATCGAGGCAACAAAATCTCGAATAGAAATCACTGAAATTGAGATTATCTGCGAATAATGAATCGGAGCGAAATTTATCACGAGTCATAGGGTGAATTGGCCAATGATGGAACTATTTAACGTATTTATTCTGGAAACAATTGGTAATTCAGTGAAATATTATTTTTCTTACCTCCGAAACACAATATAATGTTCAACAACTCAAATCAAAGCCTATGAAACTATTATATACATCAGTAATTATCGAATTTCTTGTGTTCGATTACTGGTGTCTGACGAGTCTTATCCGTTCGACCACTGGACCACTAGCCCTAATTGTGAGTTCAAATGAGATGAATGCTGTAAATCATTCTTTTGCAGAGAAGCCTTGGAAAACAATTTTTCTAAAAACTGTATTTTTTTCGAAAATTACTCAACCAATTTCGCTCAAATTTTACTGACAGCATTTCGCTGACACACACACAGTTGGAGTGACATTATGATTAAATTTCAAAATAAAAGAAAATCACGATTACATAGCTTCTCTTCGGAAGCAAAGTTATTATGCTTTGAGTAAAACTCAAAATAGTGGATGAGCCAGATCAGATGTAGCTACAATAATAACTCAAACTCATGATAGAAAGTCTCGTATATGGAGAATATCGGACACGATAACTTGACGATATCTATTGAAAATGTCATAATAGAAGAGTGTCAACGGGAAGGGGGAGGGGGGGGGGGGGGGAGGTGATTAGAAAGTCGATGCTGCTCTGGCTTCATGAAAAAAATTCATCAATATCACTGAACAATGGGTTGAAGAATTTAGAATTTTTTAATGGTTGAAGACAATATTTTATTAGAATACTCTGAGATTCAAAAGAAGGTCCACCATGTAGTTTTCCAGAAAAACGCCTCTAAAGTTGATGATTTTGAGCATTCTTACAAGTCTTTGTGCATAGAAACATATCCGTGCGTAATTTTATCTATTTTATTCACGACAAATTATCTAACTTTGTAGAATAAGAAATCAATTGGATAGAACTGAATAATTTACGAATATTATGACATATCTGTAATACCTTGCTATCGATGGAATTGTCTACAGTAGACTTCCAAATAAGTTCACCCGTGCGTCCAGGACTTCTCGTTAAACTTCCCGATTCGTCCTTAGCATTCTCCTCTGCGCCATTCATTGCGCCACGGAGTATTCTCTTATGCGCCGTCCAATGCACAGAATGTTAAAATATGTCCAAAAGTACATTTAAACTCCCGCGCTTCTGAATTTAACTCTGATTGGCCCAGTAAAAAATCATAGTGGGGGAGCCAACGAGAAACTTTGGAAGAATCCTGGGTACTTTAATGAAAAAGGAGCTTCATTGAACGTTTAAATAATTAGAGTCAGATTTTTTTCTTAATGCTCGACTTATAACAGCAGTACTGGCAAGGAAAGGTTTGGCAACGTGGCCCGCAGTATCTGATCAGAAAAATAAAAAAGGAATTTGTGTGCACAGAGTATCTCTATTGCATGCAATAGAGATACTCTGCGCACTGTTGCCAAATCATTTGATTTGACGTCGTACGTAAAACCTGATGTCACTTTTCTTCCTTTTTTGATTTAATACTGGTGAATTATTGAGTTCTAAGTGGAACGTACTTTTATAAGTTAAAATGAGGATTTTTCTATTATTTTAGAAATTGAGAAATCAAAATCATTCAAAACAATATTTTGATGAGTAAGCTCCGCTCGAGTTTCTGCAAGAAGCACTTTTTCTTTCTTTCATAACTCTAACATAAACTGAAAAATTTGATAATTTTTCAATCTTCTAGATTATTGTTAGTTTTAGAAGCCGTTTGACCCATAATCTCCGGTCAATGTTGGTTAAGTGAAAAAGACCAGTAGCTTGAGCTGGATTGTTACTCACTCCCACGAGTTTTGTTACAAACACTATCTTTTTCATCGGAGTGATTCGCGCGATTCTCACGACCGACAATGGGTAAGTTTGTAAAAGAGGCGAGGTGAGGAGGATTGCGTGCTATGAAAAATAAAAGTACGAAACGTTTAATCTACCTATCTGAGATCAGTTAATCTCTTACAAAAAAGCCATAATTGATGCAGTCACTTAAATTCTCTTTTAATTAATGAATTAAAGATTTTTTTTAGAATTTTCGTTTTGCAATAAATCAAGCTGTCAATTTCTTTCTTTGATTTTCTTAGTTGTCAATGAATAAAAGAATATGAGATACAATGTACTGTATAAATTGGTTTTGATTTTTTACAACTCATTTGCAAATTTCGCAAGTTGCGTCAACGTTGCAAAGGATGGAAAATATATATAGATATATTTATTTGCGTACAAGTGTATGAGAAATTGCTGGTTTACGGGGAAGCTATACACAGGACGATCAAGGCACATATACGGTAGGACGTTGTTCTTGACCTGCAAATTCTTAATGACAGAGAAACATACGTTTGATAATGTGATTCCGTGACATGAAATGTGGAAAAAATCCATAGCAGTTTTGTATTTCATCTTCCTCTCATCACGACGATACTGTGGGAGGCTGCTAGTAATTTCAATAAATTTTCCACGGACAAATTTATTTCCATAGAAAATTTTTCCTTTAGTAATCACTTTATGACTTTTGTGCGGTGTATTTGACATAGGGGAGAATGGGGCAAAATGGACCCCCGGAGCAAAATGCACCCCTCTTTCTTTTGCATAATTCTCTTTTTTTATCAAGTAAACATTGAGTAAGGTGGAATACATTCACATTTTGGTTTCAAGAGGAAGGGGGATACGACGAAATTCGAAATGAAGCTTTCAAATATTTGACCATTTTTAATTAAGTTATGAGCGCTTTTCTTCAAATCATTTTTGCCTCATAATTAAGACGCAGATGGGACCTCCTGATGGATATACAGGGTGACGTCAGCGTCCACCTTACAACTTTAGGGGTTCGGAGAATCGCTAATTACAATTCTTATACTGCAAGAATCAATGGAAACGAATAAAAAAATTCTTAATGACGATCCCAAGCCATAAGAATTTTTTTTGTTGTTGCAACATCGAATGCGATACTCGAAGCGGCACCGAATGCAACAATTCTTCTGATATCGAACGGAAGGATTGAGCTGACTTCAATTGAGGCACTTTTAGCGACGTTGGATGTAGCAATTTCCAAAATCACAGAGAAAATCTGTCCGTTACTACGGGACCATCCATAAAGTATGTCACACGAATTTCAAGATTTTGAGACTCCCCCCTACCCCCATGTCACATTCTGTCAGATTTTCATTGACCCCCCCCCCCTCCCCGTCCGCATTGTGACGTCACAAAATCCTTTTCATACCCCAGATTCAATCATTGTAGGATTTTTTTGCATAAATTAATCTTAGTTTGAACAATTTGATAGGCTTCAAGTTTCACTTTATTTTTAGTAACATCTTTAAGACTTTATTCAATATCATTTAATAATATTATGGTGGTAAACTAACCATACATTGTTAATTTGTAATAACCTGCAATTTAAAAAAATACATTTAAAGATTTTCTAATTTTTTACTTTTGACTTCTGTGACATCACAATCTTCAAGAACCCGCCCCCCCCTGTCACATTCTGTCACAAATTTGAGATCCCCCCTCTTCCCCTCAACGTGTGATGTAATTTTTGGACGGCCCCTACTCAGATGATTATTCCCGAGCTTGATTGATTTTCCTTTGATTAAGCTATCGTAGCTAACATTGAAGCTAATTAGCATGGTACAAAAGCTGGATTGATTGTTGCACCATTAGATTTGCAATTTCTTATTTTCCTCATCCCAAGAATTTGTAAGGTGGATGTTGACCACTCTGTCGTACCTGACCAAGTCGTTCTTTTCCCCTTGAGATTTCTTTTACCTTCAGCTATTAATGGTTGAAAATAATAACATAAAACTCCCTCGCTATGTCACAGACATTTCATTTTATTCAGTTCTGAACCCTGAAAGTATTGGAAATTTAACGATCTTTACTACTAATTGTTTTTCTAAGGATCTGAATCATTCTTAATCAATTGGGTACTCACATTCCGATGAATTTATAGGTAGGGTGAACGGTCCAGTCCATGACCACTCACCAGTGAATGACCGATGGACAGAATAATAATTATAGTAATTTTATAATTGAATTTAAACTTGTTATTCACTTGTATATGTAATCTTACATGTATTTATCATTATTTAATAACAAGAAATCGAAGAAATTCATAGAATTATTATTTTAAAAAATTGAAATTATACAGACACTCCTGAGATTCTTAGGAAAATACTGTTTATATCACTCACGCGGGTAAAATGGCGCATTACCTCGCTCTTTAGAGGTTGGCAAGCGCTGTTTTATCCACTGAAACGTCTTACCCACCGCGTTCGACAAATGAGACTTTTGACGTGGATAAAGACCATTACCCACGCTGAAGCGTGCGGTAATAACATTACCCACGCCTGCGGCGTGGGTAATGTCATTACCACACACTCCAGCATGGGTAATACTCTTTATACACGCCAAAAATCTCATTCATCGAATACGATGAGTAAGACGTTTCAATGGATTAAAACAGCACTTACTAACCTCTAAAGAGTAAGGTCAAGCGCCATTTCACACCGCATGTGAGTAATATAAAATTGTATAAACAACTCGTGCGGCGCGCCGTACCCACTCGCACGTTTAAGCGCACTCGCTTCGCTCGTTCGCTCAAACCGTGCTCGTGGGTAATACGGCGCTTCCCGCACTCGTTGTCTAATATACTATTTTTAACCTAAAATCCGTGAAAACAAGGAATTGAGGAAACTGTATTTTTACAGTAATAGTCGATTTTGATATGGAACCAAAAAGAATTCATCATTGTTATAAGTGGATAGTCATTAAGGTAGTACCGCCGGTACTAGATTGACCGTTCCGAAAATTCTGAAATTTGGTACACTCGTAGATTATGATAAAATAATGATCCAGTTGAATTTTTAGAGGGCTAGCGAGATCGAGTCAAAAGATATTGACACTTGAAATTTCACGAGTTTAACATTGAGCCTTATGGGAAATCACACATTTTCTCATATTTTACAAAACTGACCGTTCCGATTTGAATAAAAAAACGTGCAATGATATAAAATTATATCTAAAACATTTTAGAACCTTGAAAATACAGGTTCCGAGCGTGTGATAGCAGTGATTAGTGAATAACTATGAAAACTGTACTTTTTATATGTTCTCTCTCTCTCTCTTACTCATTCGGAACGCCATCTAGTGTGTAAATCACTGCATGATTCAAGCGAGATACTATAACCACTGACTAGGGCAGTATCGGCGGTACTACGTTAAAATTGACTTTCTGTACATGAAATTGAACATAATAATTAGTTTTTCTTAATTTTATGCCAGTCATTCACTGGTATACTTCATTACTCAATTGAGCCAGTGAATGACCGACCAGTCATTCATTGGTAAGTCAGAAATTCGTCAGTACCACTGAGTGACTGTCTGAGGAATTATAGAAGATTTGCAAGCAGAAGGAGGTTCTCATATGTCAAAATATTTATCTTGCATCACTAATATGGACTATATTAAATTTATAAAGTCAGAAATTTTATCGTTAAACTAAAATGTTGGAAATAACTTAATTAATAGATATGAGGCATTCTACGCTATTTCACTTATTCTTTAAGATTTATTTTTCGATTTTGTTCATTTTGCTTCCGAATGGAAGCTTTGTAATCGTAATTTTTTTCGAGTTTGAGATTTCATCATAATATGACTGCAAATGACCCAAAACGTCAAGATCCGCCGTTTTTAAAAAATGTCTGTGTGTATGCGTGTGTGTGTGTGTGTGTGTATGTGATGATGCATCTTCCACTTTACTCTGAAGTGGGGCTAACTAGCGATCTGAAAATTTTACCATAAGCGTGCCCCAAGCTCTCACAAAAATTTCAGCTAAATCGGCTGGATAGAAAAATGAAAATATCTAAATATCTTTTTTTCGACTTTTCTCGATGAAAAATGGAATCACAGCGTCCACTCTCCACGAGGAGACGCACGTCCACGAGCTGCATCTTTGACCCCAGGGGTGGTGGGAGCTCAGATTTTTAGTTTGTCCAGTATAAAACTTTCTAGAAGTTTTTCGTAAAAATCTTGATTCCACGATAACTTGACCCTTTAACGCTTATGCTGAAGAGCGCATAATTACAACGAAAATTTATTTGCTGGCAATCTTTACCGTCTTGTGAAAATGGGCGTTTTCACCGTTTTTTCAAAATTTTAAATGGTCATAATTTAAAAAAAAAACAATTTTCTTTGTTCCCATGGCAAATGACTTTCACAAGCTATTCCAATAATATATCCAAAAATGAACGAAATCGAGCAAGAAAACTTGAAAAAGGAGTGAGATCGCGTGGAATGCCTCATACATTAGCGGAAAAAATTAAGGGATCAAAAAAAAAATCCAAATTTTTGGCGATTTTTCAAATGGCCGTATCTTTCTCAAAAATAATCGTATCGGAGTAAAAGAAAAAAATTTAAAGCTTGAAGTCTCTAGTTTTGAGATCTTCAGACGAAAATTTTTTTCAAGTAATGTGCATCGTGCTATACTAACGAGTACAGTGAAAATTTTTTTTCAAAATTTTTTGATTTTCGTTCTTTCGTCTACGGACTTGGAAAAAATTTTCCCAGCTCAATCACCATATGGACCGGATAGGTTGTTCATTCAGCTTCAATTTGCTTTTTTTTACCTTGATTCGACCAGTTTTTGCTAGAATATCGGACTTTGAATGAAAAAAGATCGTTTTCTCTTTGATCATCGATATCTCAGCAACCAATGATCGCACAGAAAATTAACGGTGGGTTTCGAAAAGCTGAATAAGTTCTCTACAAGAACAAGCAATTTTTTTCGGAAAAATTTTTTCTTACATCCGTTACATGAATCTGAAAAAACAAGACAAAAAAGGCTTTTGGTGAATTTTTGAAACATCAAACTTTCAATCAGAAATATTGAGAGAACCACACATGTTAAGTGTGCCTTTTACAGTTCAATATATCCATAAAAACCCTACAAAGTTTCAATTCAATCCACACAGCCGTTTTTTTGTTTTATTCGATTGGATTTTTGAAAAAATTAAAGGATCACGTTTTCTGCACTCAACAGTTCAGGATCTTTAATGAAATGAAAGAAAAGAATTTCCTCAGCTTTTTTCACATTTTCATTGCGAACGCGTTTAAATTTATGAAAGAGAAGGATCGAATTTTTTATTGTTTTTTTTTTCATAAATTTAAACGCTGTTCGCAATGAAAATGTGGAAAAAGCTGAGGAAATTCTTTTCTTTCATTTCATTGAAGATCCTGAACTGTTAAGAGCATGAAACGTGATCCTTTAATTTTTTCAAAAATTCAATCGAATAAAACAAAAAAACGGCTGGGTGGATTGAATTGAAACTTTGTAGGGTTTTTGTGGGTATATTGAACTGTAAAAGGCTCACTCAACATGTGTGGTTCTCTCAATATTTCTGATTGAAAGTTTGATGTTTCAAAAATTCACCAAAAGCCTTTTTTGTCTTGTTTTTTCAGATTCCTGTAACGGATGTAAAAAAATTTTCTTCTGAAAGGAAAAATGGCTTGTTCTTGTAGAGAACTTATTCAGCTTTTCGAAACCCACCGTTAATTTTCTGTGCGATCATTGGTTGCTGAGATATCGATGATCAAAGAGAAAACAATCTTTTCTCATTCAAAGTCCGATATCTCAGCAAAAAATGGTCGAATCAAGGTAAAAAAAAAAGCAAATTGAAGCTGAATGAACAACCTATCCGGTTCATATGGTGGTTGAGCTGGGAAAATTTTTCCCAAGTCCGTAGACAAAAAAACAGAAATCAAAAAATTTTGAAAAAAAATTTTTCACTGTATTCGTTAGAATAGCGCGATGCACATTACTTAAAAAAAATTTTCGTCTCAAGATCTCGAAACTAGAGACTTCAAGCTTCCAATTTTTTTTTTTACTCCGTTACGATCATTTTTGAGGAAGATACGGCCATTTGAAAAACCGCTAAAAATTTGGATGTTTTTTTGATCTTTTAATTTTTGTCCGCTAGTGTATATAACAGAGTTTTTTTTTGAGACTGACATGCGGTAGCTAAATAACGAACTGGTGATAACAATGTAGAAGTCATAGATAATAAAAATAATATTACATATTGAAGTCTGTTGATTGTTTAAATTTTCAACGGATCAGTCTGCATAATTTAATCATTAACTAAGCACAATATAATTCCACACTGAGGGAAAAAAAGGTTTATTAAACGGAAAAAATCCACTGGCAAACCATTTCCCGATTGACATGAACTATATAATATTCCTAGAAAATATTTTTTTCTCTCAGTGCCAATTGTTATAATTGATGATTTTATGTTAATAGAGTTCAAGAATATTTCTATACATCTAAAAATAATCTGTTTCAGAAAATTAAGATATATATCTTAATACATGAATACTGTAATGGCAAGAATTCGTTGAAGAGAAATAATGCATTTTTAACTGAATAAGAGAATATAGTTTTTTCACGAAGTAGAATTAATAATCTTCTCATTCAGATGAAAAAACAATTTAGAAATTAATTTGTATACTTTAACAGTAAGTTAATACATCGGTCATTACTGGACCATTCCCAGTCATTCACTGGGTCTTGGTACTCTACTCTCATTTTCATTAGTTTACAAAAAACCGTAATGAAATTGAGGAGATAGCACAATGAAGACTAGAAGAAGAATGATTGCTGAATACCATTATATTAATAAAACTGAGTTTAAAGATTAATTACTATTTTTCATCAGTAGAAACATCCCTCACTACAATAGTTCGGTCATTCACTGGTCGTGTTACCCTACAAAACCTGAATACTTTTCAAGCTGATCGCTAAGCCATTGGCTACGATACAGAATGGCACATTAGTTCATGAAAATCATTGAATTTCGAATATTTCCAGGATTCACAATTGAATAAAATAAAACCTTCCAAAGCAAGAGAATAATCTATCATTGGCAAATATTAAGAGTTAATTAAATCAAACATTATATTTTTCCTTTCTCCAGGAAACATATACTGATTTGATCAGGTACTATATTCATCAGGAATTCCCATCTGTGCCTTAGTTATGGGGCAAAGAAGTGCGCATAACTCAATTCAAAATAATAAAAAATTCCCGTTTTGCCCACATTCCTCTTGATACAAAAATATAAATATATTTCATATGATTCAATGGTCGGTCTGTAAGAAAAATTATGCAAAAAAAAGAGGGCTCCATTTTGCCCCGGCGGTTCATTTTGCCCCCGGGGTTCATTTTGCCCCCGGGGGCCATTTTATCCCGGGGGGCCATTTTGCCCCACCCACCCCTATAAAGTTGCTAAAAAAGTAGAATCGGAAGAGTTGAGGCAGAATAGAATAGGGATAGTGAAACTAATTCGATATTTGAAGAAATTTTAATTTTCCTGAATGATAAATCGATGAAAGGAATGAATTCAAAAATTGAAGTTCTAAGTATTCTTCGAAATATCTTGAAAATAAAATATCTTGAACCAAAAAATGTTGAAGATTCTTTTCAATAGATTTGTCTTCAAGATTTCACAAATTACTTTTGATCTTACTTTCAGCCGCACTTCGATTATTTTCATTCTTATTTTTTTCGGCGTTTCTTGGGAAGTTTATCCGTTTTAATTATGGTTGAGGCTCAACTGGGAAGCCAAAGTGAACATAATATTCTCTCTCATCGATTTCTTTTTCTACGAATACACTGAGAGAAAAATAGTGATGATAACTATCAAATATTGATACCATTACTCCTTAGCGTATATTCTTTTGTAATAACTAAAAAAGTTTCTGAATTGACTTTATTCAGTAAATTTGAAAGGATTAACTAGTTGCAATTGACTGAATTTAGTAAATTCAAATGCTTTTTCAATTATTTTAGAAAAATATTTGCTAAGAACCAATAGTATCAATATTTGATAGTTATTACCACTATTTTTCTCGCAGTGTAGATTATCGACAAAAATTGAATAAATTAGAATTATTTTCTTGAGAAAAATGTTTTGAAGATAAATTCTTTGGATGTTCGTGGAGAGTGAACCCCTGGCGTTAGACCTGACCCCCTACGAAAACTTGGAGCGGAGTTGTTCGCGAGAAACTAAAAAAAAATTGTGAACATGAATTTTTGATGGAACAAAATGGTGAATTTTTTTTCTAACTTCACAAATTGAAGAATTCAGTATCGTATTTTCCTATTTTGTTTCAATGGAAAAAAATTTGATGAACATAGTGAATTACTAAAAATTTAGTAAATACTCTTGCAAAAATGCTCTACGTTTCTATCCAAATGGTTTCTTCCCTGTCAATAGATTCAACAACAAGTAACACTGTACGAGATAATCCATTGAAAAGAAAAAGAAGGTATACGGTTATATACGCTGCATAGTCCCAGTACACAAACCCTCTCCCCTTCCACACAATCGACAAAGATTCGTGGAAAAAGGAGGGAAAAGCCCGGCGGCTAGGAAAAAGCGGTGAGGAATAAACGACGGAGGGTTTTTAGAGTGAAGTAAGAGGGTATAAGAGAGACAGAGTTGGGGAAAGGAGTGGGCGGGGAGAGGAGACCATATGTAGCCGAGGGTGAAGGATGAAAGTCTGAGGAAAAAGAAGAGAAAAAGGCGAAAGAAAGAGAGAAAAGAAGAAGGACCTCTTGGTTATACTACTGGGGGAGCCATGAAACGAGATGGAAGCCTCTTGGGTAAAGTATATAACTGGGGTTAGAGTTGAAAGAAGGGTAGAGGGATTTGAGGCTCGCGCAAGTGCGAGAGAATTACTCAGAGAAAACAAGAAAAATCAAAGGAACGGAAAAAGTGCAGACTCTGCGCACTGAGTTTCCCAGCTCTACAAAATGTTGATAAGAATTTTCCAAAGATTTTCTAATATTTCTAAAGAATTATTTTCGATCGTGCTATTCGATGGATCCTATAAATTCTGCTGAAAAACTATAAATACAATATATTTCAGTCGAATAGTTCCCACACTGAGAGAAAAAAAGTCGTAAAAACGATTAAATATTGAGGCAAATGGTCCTTAGCAAATATTTCTTTCGATATAATTAAAAAAGTTGTTGAATTTACTGGATTTAGTTGATTCAAACACGTTAATTAGTTGAATTGACCAAATTCAGTAAATTCAACAGCTATTTATGATTATTTCAAAAAAATATTTGCTAAGGACCAATGACATCAATATTTAATTGTTTTTACCATCATTCTTTTCTCAGTGCAGGACATAGCGAAAATTGGGAATGATTAATTTGATTATCCTCTTATTATCTCCTAAGCTATTGATTCGAAATAGATAATTCTATAAGATTTTTCTGTGGG
>OZ012612.1:8016555-8071542 GCA_963942555.1 Aleiodes leptofemur
AATGCCGTTGTGCTCATACACGCATTCCACTGTGTTTGGTTCCAACTTTATCTCTTCTGATAAATTTCCTTCATGAGCCAAAGAAAACAAGAGAGAAGTACGGGGAGAAAAAGAGAGCCATCAACTAAAACGAATCTTGACTTTTCCATACCAAAGAGATGAATCCCCAAACCTCAAATAACTATTCCGATGTGAATACTTTCTTTTTTCCGTTGAAAAGTGTTGACGTGCATGGAAGAAAGAACACAGATAAATAGAGAGGGGAAAAAAATAAAGTTGAACGATCATACCGATCCTCCACCGCGGATTGCCAGAACATTTTCATGTATATACAAAATGGTTTCCACAGTATTTATTTTAGTCCCAGACACATATAGTTGATCACTACAGCTAAAAACGTTTGGTGGTATAGAAATACTCATTCTAATCATAGGAAATTCCTTTAACAGTGAGGCCAAGTGAAATTTCCTCTCCGCTCTCTCTCCTCGTCTCTCTCTCTCTCTACCCTTCTGTGTACGCACATTTTCACGCAAGCCATCTTTGAGAACCGAAAAGACTAAAATTGAAGACGCAGTTAACCACCTATAAATAAGCCTATCGTTTCCCTTTTCGTTAATTTTGTTTTTTTTTCTTTTATTTTTATTTTAACAACGTTACACAGTCGCGCCACCCTTCCGCCTTGTGCACAATATATATTTAAAATAGCTTTTAGACGGGGAATAACTGAAATAGCCAGGGCCGATGATCCCTGAGCTCTTCGGGGACAGGCTCCTTCGTGTTTCTTGTTTGGTACTTCCTGGAATTCAAAAATCATGAACCATACAATAGCGATGATTCTTTATCATTTTTAGTAATGAATGAGCTTGATGGATTTTCTAAGTTATCTAAGGGAATAGCCGGTGAAATTCCAGCCGGAAAACGATACCCCGTACGGAAAAACGATATATTGGAAAAATATATTTGAGCATATATGGAAATATGTGGCCATATATAGTGCCGAAATTATGTATAAGTATAAATATATTTTCAACATATAATATAATTGTATGTTTTGATAATATATTGAGTCATACATTGAGTATCATATATTCTTTTATATTTATCGTTATATATAAATGATTATATGTCTGTTATACATATCAGCTTAGCAAATGAAGTACGTAATTTAATTGGAAGCACGTTCTCTTCAGAGTTCTGAAAAATAAATGAACATCTGAATGTCATTGCATTAGTGTTAGCTGAATTACAAAAATATTTAACTGATTCTGTGGATTAAGGAGATGGGTAAAGAGAAAAAGAAATTTGCTTAAGTTAAATGGATTGGTGGAGAGAATAACAATCAATGTACGCCCGGTATTCCTGTTGAATGGATACGTGATTTTGATTATGAGAATTTCAATGTCGATCGTGAAGATAATGACATTTCTTACGTCGTTGAGTGGCGTGAAAGCAAAAAAGGGAAGCAGCCAAAGACGGGATAGAAGTGCTACGACGCTCAAGTAATCATGGTATTATGTGAGATTACAATGTGGTCATACTTGTAAATCAATTTTTAATTACTACCAATTTTTAGTGAAGATAAAAAATAATTTGCTTGTTTTATAAAATATATTTGATTTTGTTGTATTTGAAAAATATGAAATCCATATACTGTCATTATAACCGCAGTATATAAATTACATATATTTATTGGTCCTATTCAAAGTTTTATAAAAATCATATATTTTTGGATCCACTAATTGCAGATAAAATGCAATATATTGCTATTTAAATATGAAAATGCTTTATTTCATATACTAAATAATATAATGCACTATACATTACCCATCGGACGAATATTTGTATATAAATCCATACATTTATCAATATATGATTTAATATATGATAATACAATAATTATATATTTCTGAATATATTTCCTCCATATATCGTTTTTTCGTACTGTACAGTACACTTTCATTTAGATCAATACTTAGTTCCCGAAATACGGCAGAAATAAAAAGCAATTAATTAAATTAATTTCTTGAATATCTCGTAGACTAGCTTTTCAACGTGAATTCTACATAAGATTTTCCGGGGAAAATCTTGCTATTCTCTTGGGGGAATTTATGAAATTTTGACAATCTATTTATTCCATTTTTACTCCGTTTCACTGATAATTCATGTTTTAATTCCCCTGGATAACCACGGTAATTTCCGTCGAAAAATACCATAATAGAAGAGACTAAGAAGAAACGGACATATGAGGCACAATAAACCAATTCTTTTCTTGGAATGAAGACTTCCACGATTTCTTTATACCGAGAACGTTAGACTTGCTAGAATCTTCACAATTTTTGTCAATTTTCTTTTCAGAAAAAGTCGTCACTTCGAAAAAAAAAAATCTCGGTTCTTTTTGCCTCGCAGATCATTTTTGCCCCGATTTCAACAATCTGTTCTGTATCAGTAATTTCTGAAGTAACGCGCAAAGTTCGACTTCAAGAAATTCTATTAAAATAAATGTAATGATTGGATAAGAATTTATTCATAGTGACAATTAACGATTTATGTACATGGTTGAAGGCCTTGGGCACTCACATATATATTCAAGTGATGTTTACGGAATAATGTGAGCCTAGTGTGTGGGATTATGGCCAGGAGGTTTGGTATAGAGAAAAGATTTTGAGAAGAAGAAAACCCTGTGACGTAACACGCAAAAAGGAATGACCAAGAGAAATTATTTTTCCAATATCTAGTAAACTTTTAATCCAAAATGACATTGTACTGCAGCACTTTGCAACACAAAATTTCCAGTTCTCTTCAATAGATTTGAGGAAATTAAGAAGATCGATCAGCGTCCACCGCTTTCAAAAAGCAATTTTTCATTTATTTTCTCTCCTCCACTTGGATAAAGTACATTGAAGCACGAAAGTCAGCCACACAAGACATGTGTCCAGTTTACTTTAGAACGTTTTCTTCAAGTGTTTTTCAGGCTGACGCAGGCGTGTGCGCGCCTGGAGATTTCTACTCTGACCCCCTCTGCTATATGGGCCACAACGGTGCTTTTTCACGCACTCTCGAGCACTCATCATACTTCTTTCTTCAACATTACACATACTCTCTCATCACAATTATTTCTCTTGCTTCTGATGATTGACGATTGAATTGTAATATTTTTTTTGTTTCTCATCGCAATTCGATCATCGAAAGAAAGCGTTATCGTTCATCGTCTCGATTGCATTGTAGACTTATTCAATTTTTTTTTCCTTCCGGTAGTAACGAATTTTCCATCAAAGGTCAAACAACCCGGATGACAGTGCAAATACTTGAAGAAACCGGAAGATTTGTGGCGACAGTTGTGAACTTCTCTTACATGCACTAATGCCCATGTTCCTTTGACCTTGGCACTCGCAATTGTTCAAGGCCGCGCGTCCATAAAGGAGATGCAAGCTACAACAAAGTCTTTACTTTTTAATTGAATGGAAAGAAGTATCCTTTAATTGCTAAAATTTTTGAGTTTTCTCTGTCAGCTTGAGTGGAACGGTAGTGTTACGGGCAAAGTGATATTGTTCGTGCTAGTGAGAATTAAGGGTACAATAACAAGCGTATAAAATTTTCGAAATAGTTTAATAGAATGAAGCACAAGAGAAAGGGTGAGAGAGAAGCATCTGTACATGTAGAGATGCTTTATACAATAAGTCTCTTTTCAATGTGTATGTACGCGAACGAGGATGGTGAGGCGGGGGCGGTAAAAGAAGGCGGGTATACGTTGGCCCAAGTGGGGGCCCCTACAGTGATGGTGCGAGTATGCGCAACTGGCATAAGATGCGACCCATCTACATCGTTGAAGTCAGAGCGAGAGAGAGTTATAAAATCTCTTTCTTTTATTTTCTGTTTATTTATTTTCATTGCTTGCTTCTTTTTTCTTTTTTTTTCTTTCTTTTTTTTTTATTGAAATGCTCCATGTGTGTGCACGTTTGTAAGAGAGAAGCCGAGTCAAGTCGGCAAGAGAGTCAAGTGAAGTGGGGCCCCCGCGGGACGAACGCGGTGGCATTGACCCCGTATAGTAAGGTAATGCGAACACACTGGCTAGAACCTTAAGTAAAGGGTTCCCATCGGATGTGCATATCAACGGACGAGCTCGCTCGCGCGCGCGCGCCTGTAGATGCGCTGCGGATCGACCTTCTCTCTTTTTTACTCGGATCCATTCTTTTTTTTAACGATCTCTCTCTCTCTCTCTCTCTCTCGCTCTCTCTCTCCTTCTCTTAACTTTTCAACATTCTTATTTCTTTTTTGTTCTTGCTGCAGCACTGTGAGTCTCAGGGGTCTACGCTCCGTTGCCTCTGTGAGAAAGGAAGGTGGCACCCAATTTTCTGTCCCTCTTTTTCCGCAAATACTCTACGACCCTAATTACAAAAAAATAACGTTTATTAAAATTTATCTGTTGATAAATATACAGGGAATAGAGGAAAAAATTAATTCTTCGTATGAATTATTATGGAAATATTTTGGTGACCTAATGAAGAGAAAGATCCTCAGGCACTTACACGCTATCATACAATCATGTGATTTTCCTTTTTTGTCGACTTTTTCTTTCTCGTTTTGTTCTTCTTCGTTTTTCCCGTTCTTAAGCAAATGATGCATGCATTCACGTGTTCTGCGTAACCAGGAAGAATCCAAAGAGCCTGGAGTATGCATATATACAAGTTGATTTTTTTTTCTTTTGCTTCGTAATGTATCCAACGTGAATTGAGCTGAGTGTACATAGCTCTGAGCGTGATTTAATGATTATTAATACACAAAATATGAATTAATTTAATGGATGATGAAAATCGTTCAATTGAGGTGGAAAATTTTTTTTTATTCAAATTGGTAATGATTGGTAAATTGATACGAGTCATTGAAGGTCGATTATTTTCCAGTGTCCTTGTACAAGGACAATTGTCATTGGACGATGCAATCATGTTTCTGTTACGCAACTATTTTAATCGTCATCTGAAAAAATTGAAATAAAAAGAAAAATTAATGCCGTGGGATTTATCCATCATAGTTATTGAACTGCAGAATCTCTGAAAATTTTAGCGGTTCGACCAAAACACTGTAAAAATTAATTTTTGAAATTGGGATACTTTTGTAAGCACTTTTAAGATACTTGAGAGAGATTTTTGCTTGCAAATTTCACTCTTAAGATATTTTAGATTTTAACATATTTTTCTCTCACCGATATTTTAACTTAAGATACTTATTTTCAACAGGAAAAGAGCCCATAACATTTGTTCGATTTTTCATTGAGAAATCCTACAACACATTCCATTTTGCGTCACGAATTTTCAAGACAATGCGAAAAAATCTGAATAATACTGTGGGGAATCATATCCCAAATTATTCAACTGGAAGCGTATTATATAATGTTTTAAAAATTCATAAATGTAATTATTGAAGAAAAATCTCACTTAAATTTAATTGAAGAATAATTATTAATAAATGTATTAAATATTCAAACTATTGAATTTGGTTTGTCCCGCAAAATGACCCGAGAAACCTTCGGTAACCGGTTGGAACCCTCTGGATCGAATTCCTCTGTGTGCGTTTCATGTCTCTCTGCACCTCACGCCCGAAAGAAAGGAAAGATGAAGAAAGAGGGAGAGAGAGAGAGAGAGGGGATGATTAACACGAGCACAAGGGGGCCCACGCGAGCCGTTTCTCTTCTGTAAAAACATAACAACACATATTTGAACGCCCAAAATATATATATGTTCATACACGCAAACGCATACACCCATTTGATAGTTATCGATCTTGCCACGAGATCGATTAATTGGTTCAATGACTTATATCGATGAACGTCTGTTTTTAATTTATATATGAAATTGGTCTTTCAACATTTCAACGCTGCATAATTGATGAAAAAATATATGTCCATAAAGATTCATTTTGCTACGCTGAAATAAACCTTAATGCAAATATATATATATCGGCTACTGTTTTGCATAATCCGAATGAATCTGTAGCATATTCAAATCATCTAATCACTCCTAGGCTTACTCAGTCGTTTAGAGGTTTCTGGAAGAATTGATTTTTTTTGATTTGTCCCCTATCGAGTGTGTTATTGATTAATTTTGACCGAAACACAGTTAAGTCCTCTTCACCACGGGCTTTTATGTTTCCAGTGGAAAAAATTTGAGTTTCTGGACTGCTTGCGCGTTTAGCATGTATGTGTGCATGCGGGTGTGTGTGAACGTTTAAAGAAACGCGCGGGTCGTGAGCGCGCGCGAGCCACACGGTCGCCGGAGGTTGCGTGCTGCTCATTCATAGGAATTTTACAGGTTGTCAAGCAGGTTTGGCTGGCCTTTGTCACGGCTTTGGTATAATATTATCCGGCGCACGAGAAGATTTTTTTCACTTCATCTTTCTCTCTTTTTGTCCCTCTTCCCCTCCCCCTCTCTGGTTCTTTTCTTTCTGTTTTTAAAATTGAATCGTGTGAGGTTACTTTTTGTTCCAAATATTGAGGAAGAAAACACCCACTTGCGTCTACCTTCATCAATTCCATAAAAAAGAAAAAAAATGAATAACGAACGAGATGAAATAAAATGAGAGAGAGAAAGAGAGAGATGAGTTTTATTCTTCACTCAATTCAAGGTCTCGAGATCGATATGTCTTTGAGGCATAATTTTTTTTTCTCAACATACACCTTTTGATATTCAGCAAACATATTCAACAATTCATACTAAAAATTGTGTCAGTGTCCTCGCATAAAGGAGTTAACGGTTGTTAAATCGTACCTCCTCTATCGTCCGTAGTTTCATCGTAGCTATTACACACGACAATAATGATAGTCTCTGATCTTCCTTTTTATTTTTTTTTGTATGTGGTATATCGTGTTGAAAACTCGAAACTACACATGAAAAAGTCATGCCATCTACATGGATTTATAAACATATACTATTGTGAGTAATAAAAGAAGACGAAAACGAAGAAGGAGAAGAAGACGCGAAGAAGGGGAAGAAACGTTGGAAGAGGGGCAGAGATAGGACTGCTGTGAGTATACAATGCTGGGGCACATTCTCGTCTAGTTGGTCACGCCGAAGGCCCCTTCGCCCTCTTTGAAAAACTATGCAGAAATTATCTGTACGATAATTCACTGCTCTCGATTCACAATTCTCCATTTTTTCTTCATTCCTTTTTTGAGTAAAAGAAAAAGATAAGGAAATAATAAGAGCGCTTATGATGTTCCGTCTCTCGTTCTTCTCCTCATTCGTTAAAAAACTTAGAAAAATGCAAGCACTTCCTTCTTCTTGCTCTTTTTTCTTTATAATTTGCATAGTTACCAACTTCCCGAATAGGAGCATTTCAACTGAGTTCGGGACGAGGTGAATATATATATATATATATATATATATATATATATATATATATATATAGAGAGAGAGAGAGAGAGAGAGAGAGAGAGAGAGAGAGAGAGGGGAGGCAACCCAAATAAAAACAAGTGAAAAGCCCTTTTCCATCGATCGTTATCCACACACTACTTCTCGAATAGCCACAGAGAAAGAGAGAGAAAACGAAAGAAACGGTGAATCAATTCGCTTTCCAACTTCAATGCTTTGTTTCAAGCAGAAAATATAACTATCTTCTTCTATCTCATTTCCAACGTCATCAACTTGACTTACCTCTTGGCGCATTCCATTCGCCAGTCCGGAGACAATCTGCATTCACCAGTTGTTGGGATATATAACACAGACAGTTCTTTTCTCCATTTGTGTTAGTGTATACCTTTGGCGGAATGATAGGAGGTAAAAAAAAAAGGAAACCGTTTGACCAACCGATTTTATTTCTACACACGTTCTGTTTAGAATCGACTGATTATGTGGCAACATTGCGCGTGCACATCTGATAATGTGTGATTCTGAATCTATCGATTGAGGTGTATCCTCAATAAATTGATCCAGAATCACACGATTCAGGGCATACGAAGTGGCCATTTGTGCCCCTTGGTGAATCCAATCATACGAAAATCACGAAAACGGAGTATTTTCCCAATTTTGATGTAATCTCTGTCTACAATTATGTGTAAAATTATGTTCCGAGAACAACAGAATTTTCACATTAGTTTTAACTACGTTATAGGAAATTTTGAGTAATTGTTCATTGAACTACACGTTTAATTCTATTCATTACTTATTGACGTTAAAAATCTTCAAAATTCCCCGAAAAAGTCGACTAAATTTTTCAAATAATTTTATAACGATAATCTACTCGGTTTCATAATTTTTTCTTGACAAGAGTCTGGTGAGTCCAGAAGTTATACGATTAGCAGATGGCTTTCCTAGATAATTTTTTTTATGAAACTATGAGGAAATTGTGTTCATTGACGGAAAAATCACTCTTCACAGTAATGTCAACGATCCTACGATGAAACTCCGAAATCGGAAAATTGAAGTTCACGTTTCAACTGATTTCGATGCTTTTTCTCATTGTCAGGCAAACAAAGAAATAGACTGCTTTTATTGGAAAAAATGTCTACTTTCAAATAATGAATTAAGAGGTACGTTATTAAGTAGATATTTGAGTATTGAGTGGAAAATTATCATCAACAAATATTGAATAATAGCGACTTTAGAGTCATTCTTATTGATTTTGAGGTGCCTCGATGTTGTTGAAGAAAGTATTGAATGGAAAAATAGCCATGCGTGGAAAGTCCAAAATTGTCTAGGTATTTATGCCTCAGGTATATGAAGCCTAGCACATGTTGAGAAACGATAATTGACGCTCAAACATCGTTTGTAATTTCACCGAGCAATGTGTATGAATATTACTAAATTTGGCTGGGTTCATATGATTTGCGCACAGAATTTGTACTTTTCCTCCAAAAAACTCATGTGAATACTACCCAGGTAAAAAAGATCAAGGCTGACAAAGGAATCCAGCTTGGTTCTAGTTTGCTCTATCAACGCTGGACATCCAGGCTTGAAACAAGCTAGATTACCTAGTTATATAAACTCATGATACAATCCTGAAGATTAATATTCCTTCGAGCAATTCTCCAAGCTTGGTAGAGCCTGCATAGATCAAGGTTGAAAAATCCATATTCGATCAATCTTGATTCCAAAATTGAATCATTATTGGATTCTACCCCGATCATTAATGCTCCTTCAAGCACTCTCCCGTACTTGAAGAAGACTAAGTCTCCAACCATGAGTATTCCAAGATTGACTCAGTCTTGGTTCTACAATCGTCGCGAAGACTGATCTAAGCCTGAGGATCAGTGTTACTAGCACGATTTCCTCACAATTGATACAGGCTGTATGAACCAACGTTGGAGAATCGCTGCTGATCAGTTTTCTTCTTCTTCTTTATTGTGCTGTGCCTATGGTCACAGCTGGCCTCCAGCATTCATGCTATACAGCCAGCTTCATAGCTGGTCAGTCTTGATTCTACCTTGATCAGTCTTCAAATAGTTAGGAGACTTAGTTCTACTACTCAGCGCTAGGGGCGCAATGTAGTGATTCTCGTCCTCAAGTCAAGTTTCATTCTAAAAATCATATATTCTAGGGCCAGTTTGTGGAGGTTAAATTAGCGCTAACCGCAGGTTAGCGTAACTATAACTTTGGAATGAATATTGTTAATCGTGGGTTAGTGTAACTGATGGTTGAATCCAGAATAACGGTAAGGGATCAAAAACTGAAGGGTAACACGGCTGTTCGCCATTTTTTAACAAAAAATTCCCAGTTACATTAACTCGCCGTTAGCGATATTCGTCCCAAAGTTAAAGTTACGCTGACCCGCGGCTAGCGCTAATTTTACCTCCACAAACTTGTGACGGTTTTTACCGTCACAAAATCAAATAAATAAGGAAAAATTAATTATTTTCATTGAAATCGCGATAATGGCCGTAACTCGCGGTACCCGGTGAGGACGGGACTCACGTAGAGTCAAAGCAACCAATGTCCAGGGTGAGGTCAGTAATTTTCACAACCTCACTAATTATGTTTGTTCCTTTTTGTCCGATCCAACTCCAAAATTTGGAGAAAAGTACGAGAGTAGGACTGGGAAGGATTGTTCCCAGTCCCATAAGCCAATTAGCAGCACCAAGGACACCCGAGAGGAATCTGGGAAGACGCAGCATCCATTCATTTGGTCTAGCAGTAGCCAACACTGATGGATGTTGGCCAACAGCGAGAGGAGCCGGAGATCGTCGGGGACAACGCCGAAATCAGTGAAGGAAAAGACTATATCAGTGAAAATAAGAGACAAAACTTTTTCGCTTGATTGTCGGGAAAATATTGTCATGTTTTAACTATTATGATTATTTTCGCGTGTTATATATATTATATATATGTATATTAAATTCAGTGACGTTGAGGAAAGTAGTGGGGGACTCGCGCGTTATTAGTCGAGTTGGGCCTCGGTTCTACCGAAGTTGAGCGGGAACGGCCGAGGGCACCCAACGCAACTCGTGGGAGAGAAGACTCGTTCTTCTTCTCCCGGGACACCGTGGCGGCCACATCGTGTAGAGACCATTGAGAGAAATTTAAGGGAAAGTAAAGGAAAAATCGTAAAGAAGTTCGAGAGACTGAGGAAAATAAAGAGAGAATTAAAAGAGGCCAAGACGGAAGAGAGGAGCGCGCAAATGTAAGGTACGCGAGTCCCCAAATAAGAGACATTTAGAGTTAAAATCCTTGATATTCATTTATACAGAGAGTAAAACTGAAGGGACGCCGAGTTGGCGTCTGTTTGGGGTGTATCCACCCAAACCAAGTTACAGTTATTTTTGTTTATTCCGAGTTACGTTCAGGATTAATTATTAACGTGAAATAGTCTTCGTATTATTCCAAAGAACTTCCTATTTTTTTTGATTTACATGTACACATATAATTTTTGAATATACCTAATTCTTTTGTTATTTAAACCAAAATTTTCAGGAGTCTGTGTAAAGTTTTTTTGTCTGTCCGAATACCCAAAGAGAGGGTATCGTCCCCTCCCCTCCCCCCCTTGAGACAATATTCGAGTCTCGTGTACGAAAACGGGTTAATTTAGAGTCTTTTCAGAATTCTGTTATTCATTAAAATAAAACAAACTTGGGGATTTGTCGTTTCCCCCCAAATTAGCAAGATTTCGCTAAAACGACTGGCGCCCATTTTTCCAGAGGCAAATTACTTGGGGAAATAATTGAGTAAAATTTTCGATCATAAAATTGGGTCAAATAAAGGAAATTTTTTAGTGCCTTTAACGGTTGGCCAAGGTCAGTTGAGCAAACCGTTACAAACTGGCCCCTAGCGATCTACCGGGTTTGGAGTAGCAATGGAATATCAACTGATCGAGTTAGATTCCAGGGAATCGTGAATTGAAAAAAATCAAATGAAAAAAAAATATTAAAGAAAAATTAAATTGGAAATTTTATCACGTGAAAAAAAAACAAAGTAACTAAATCTTGGAAATCTCAGTAATTGAGAGAAAATTGAAGTACCCGAGTCGAAAAATAAGTCTTCATAAGATGTAGTTTTGACATCAAAAGTGTCCTCGTTTTCGGAGGTATTTTGAAGATTTCCAACATCAACGTGAAGTTAAACGACGCCCATTTCGGTAGAAGTCATAAAAGTATTGAAATCATTTGGTGTCAAAATATCGTTTTGTATCGTCGTTACTCAAAAAGGACAACTCATGACATCAAAAATCTTCGTTCGACATCAATATTTAATGAGGGTAGCATGCCTTTTGGCTTCGAGTTGACGTTGGATAGTTTCATTTTTATGACCCTTGGAGGATATGTCTATCTCCCTCTAATCCTTTTACGGCTTAAGGAAGGCTGGGATTACAGGTATAAAAATGGGGGTTTCCCCATTTTTTTGGGTGATTAAAACCACTCATTCGAAAATGGAAAATTCAGTTCATTTATTTACGCTTAAATTGGGATAAATATAAACATACAGATCACTAAAGGCAGGCTATTCCAATGAAGAATGATAAAAATCTTGAAGTTCTGAACTTCTTTCTCCGTCTTCTTCTAATCTAATACGTCTATGCATCTAACATATCATATATCTAAACACGTAAATATATCTAATACATCGTATAAATTATATTTTACATATTTCAAAGATACCATGGGAGCACCAGTTATCGGAAAGTTAAGGGAATGGCACTAGTATCTGGACAGTGAGAATCAACCTATTAAAATGGTAAAAGATTTCATTCCAGTGAATCAAACAATTCAATTGATGTTTATTTTGACACTTTCCAAGTATTGAAAAATCTGGTTTTCTCACGCAAATATTGATTATTAGTATTTCTTGCCACTATGTCCGGAAACTGGGGTATGTCCGATAACTGAGTCCACCATGGTAATAGCGTCTTCAATCCTAATACAGAAAAGTTGTATCTTAAATTAAATTAGCAGGCAGAATATCATTTTTGTTTTTCCCTATCCAAAAAATCAATGTAGAAATTACGACAAACTGAACAGCACAACACTTTACGCATAAATTCACTCAGACTGCCTTGAACGATGCACTCTTTACAAGAGTTGGTTCAAGACTGAATTTTCGATGCCTCTAGTATTTTAATTTTCCGAAGATGGCGAGAAAATACCTCGAACCTTCGTACTTTTCGGTATATTTTATTTTACCACCCTGTCGTCATAAAAATGGGAAAAACCTGATCAAAAAAAGGACCACATGTACGAGCCATAGCTGTACCCCGTACGGCATACTGGCAGCCCTTTGACCATTGCGGGTTTTGTTACCTGAGAAACGCATAAAATATCGGTCAATTTAAAAAATCAAAATTTTCAACAATTTTTCCTTCACTTGATATTTCATCAAATTCAGCCTCTGCAAGTGCATCAAAAATTTCGAGCCCACAACCAGATAAAAAATTTTTAATCTCAACAAATACTAAAATTTTTCAAAGTCGAATTGAGTTTGAAAATTTTGTAACGGTTTGCTCACTGACCTTGAGCCAACTGTTAAAGGCACTGAAAATTTTCTAAATTTTACCCAATTTAATGCTCCCAAAATTTTACTCAATTATTTCCCCAAGTAATTTGCCTCTGGAAAAATGGGCGCCAGTCGTTTTTGAAAGATTTTACAAATTTGGGGGAAAACGACAAATCCCCAAGTTTTATTCACTCTGATGAATAACAGAATTCTGAAAAGACTCTAATGTAACCCGCTTTCTTACACGAGACTCTTATATTGTCTCAAGGGGGGGAGGGGACGATACCCTCCCTTTGGGTATTCGGACAGACGAAATAATTTTACACAGACTCCTGAAAATTTCGGTTTAAATAACAAAAGAATTAGGTATATTCAAAAATTATATGTGTACATGTAAATAAAAAAAATAGGAAATTCTTTGGAATAATACGAGGATTATTTCACTTTAATTATTAATCGTGAACGTAACTCAGAATCAACAAAAATAACTTTAATTCTGCTTGGGTGAAAACACCCCAAACAGACACTAACTCTACGTTTCCTCTACTCTTTACCTTTTACTCAAAATTCTTTACTTTATAACTCAAAATATCAATTATACGGGGACTCGCGTACCTTACTCTATTTGCGCTATCTTTCCTCCGTCTTGGCCTCTTTAACTTCTCTTTTTGATTACTTGAATTTCTCTACAATTTTCCTTGTACTTTTCTTTAATTTCTCTCAATAGTCTCTACACGATGTGGCCGCCACGGTGTCCCGGGAGAAGAAGACCGAGTCTTCTCTCCCACGAGTTGCGTTGGGTGCCCTCGGCCGTTCCCGCTCAACTTCGGTAGAACCGAGGCCCAACTCGACTAATAACGCGCGAGTCCCCCACTACTCTCCTTAACGTCACTGAGTTTACTATATATATATATATATAATATATATAACACGCGAAAATAATCATAATAGTTACAACATGACAATATTTTCCCGACATTTCTAAACGGAAAACTTTAGTCTTTCATTTTCACTGATAAATAGTCTTCTGCGTTGTCCCCGATGATCTCCAGCCTCTCTCGCTGCTGGCCAACATTCCCTCGTGTTGGCTGATGTTGGACCCAATGACTGGATGCTGATTTAGTCCAGATTCCTCCGGATCGTCCTTGGCTCTTGAACTTTGTTTGTGGGACTGGGAAAAATCCTTCCCAGTCCTACTCTTGTACTTTCCTCCAAATTTTGGAGGAAGATTGAATAAAAATAAACAAAAACAATTAGTGAGGTCACAAAAATCTGTTGACCTCACTCTGGACATTTGCTGTTTTGACTCAAAATGAGCCCCATCCTCACCGGGTACCGCGAATTGCGGCCATTATCGCGATTTTAACAAAAATAATTAATTTTTCATAATTTTCTTAATTCTGTGACGGTAAAAACCGTCACAATTTTCTAAGTTCCTGAATGAAAGAAAACTTAGCCTGACAAAATGATAGCCCCATCCTTCACTTGGAACTTTCAGGGAGGACCATAGAATTTTTATGATTATCATACCTCTGACCGACCGTTCCCAACATGGGTCAAAATTTTTTGAAGACCTGCCACACTAATTCGACTACTTATGACGTTTCTTTCCAGTTGTCGTTCCGAATCTTCATTTTGGTGTCGTATAACGTCGCAGAAAATAGGTAAAACGACGATAGCGGATGACAAATTGAAGTTTTTTGACTGTCTCCAAAATTGTTGAAATCTTTGATGTTGAAAAACGTCAAATGAAGACATGGAAAAAGGTCGGAGAACAAAAGAAAATGCTGTCGAAGCAGTCAAAACTACATCTTACGATGACTTATTTTTCGACTCGGGTACAAAGATAATGTTAACCAAAATAAATTGGGAAAATATATTACAAATTCCTCAAAAAAATAATAAGCTAATCAAGCTTTGCCTGAATGTTAATTCCAACCTAGAATAGGAGACTAATCATGGTCTATTTTGTTACGCGGTTAAACTATTGAATAACAATGCACAGTTCAATTGAAGGCTGCATTTCAAATCTCGAGAGAAGCTCCAGTTTCAGTCTTTGTCGTATCTTGACATTCAAGCTTTATTGAAGCTAGATTGTCGATCCTTGATCAAGCCTTTACTTTCAAGACTCGATTCAATATTCAGCTCTGAGCCTTGGATCAGTGTCTCATTTCCGGCTCGGCTCGCAGCAAGTTTGCATCAGGCCTGAAGATCCAGGCTGGAGCAAGGCTCATAAGCCTTGATTCAAGCCTGGACCAGTCTAGCATCCTCCGTCCATTCCTACCCGGGTATCGTTCAGATAACAAGTATCATTACGGTACATTACTATTATGATTGTCGATAGTTAATCGAAGTGAGTGAATTCACATCATTTTTGTTGGGCATAATGATATCCCATGAAGGATTTTGGAAATGTACAGACCATTAGAACGTGAATTCCAAATTCGCCAACAATTTGTAAAACCACGGCATATTTCTACTTGAGAATTACAAACGTTTCTAAAAATGTGGGAAGGAAAATAAATCACTTAGTCTACATGTTCATAACTAGACAAGTATGTAAGAGATTTAAAAAAAATTATTTTCGGTTGGTTGATGAGTATTTGTCGAAATTTTTGTGTTCCAAGCCTTCTGCTGATTGTATACTTTGAGGAATTTTTTCTTTTCGTTTCGGTTCCTACATTTCCGAAGTTACACCCCCCCCCCCCCCTAGAGGTATAAAAGAGCGTTCTCGAAGATTGACTGTACACTGAGAGAAATTTTTGAAGTCTGGAACTATAAAATTTGAGTTGAAATAGACCTTGACTATAATATATGTACGCTGTAGCTATTAGGTGGTTACTAAGAATTATTGTTCTGCCAATCAAATACCGATATTCACTTGAACGCTAACAAATAGCTCTGATCACTCAATTCTTATCGCTTAGTTTGCTATGATAATCGATAGGTATACGCTAAGCCCCACTCTCCCTTGCAATCAACTTATCTTTCACTGATTTCATGGAAGAAAAATTAAAAAATATTAATTTATTCATCTTTTGGGGAAATTTCATCAGCTATTCCCCACTTGTCTGACCTACCTACCCTATTTCTCATTCAACTAATCCACCAAGTACATTTAATTAATTCTTGAACGCTAGAAAAAACGCAATATTTAACGCATCGAGGGAAATTCGAATCTGAGCTTGTCAGAACGCGAAACCAGACATGCTACCGATTGAGCCACGCATAACTCTAGAAATGGTAATTTTTCATCTCGCTCATATAATGAGCAGAGAAAATTTTCTGTATGTTCTCTAATGACTTCAAGTTTTCAAAAATACAATTTTTGTAAAAATGTAGCATAGTTTGGGTTCGAGAATTAATAATAATTATAAGACAATAGGTCCGAATTTTCCCAAATTCACCCTCCAAATTCACTTGAATAATTCGAAACTTCAGTTAAGATTAGATAAGAAACTTGATATATATATATATATATATATATATATATATATATATATATATATATATATATATATATATATATATATATATATATATATATATATATATATATATATGAACTTCTGATTTTCCTTCAAATAAAATTGTACTACCAGTTGCAATAGATTCACATGTACCGTATCATGTAAGTGGACTAATTTCTCGTGATGGGAAAATAACGAATGTTGAAAAGTGACGATAGCAAAATATTTAGTAAAACAGAATTTGTAGAGGTGCATTTGGGTAACTGGACTTTTACATTCATGTTACACGTCCCAAATAAGTATAGTTGTTCACCATTGTGTAGATGACAATAAAATCTGTGAAAAATAGCAACAAAGAATAGCTCGATTTGACCTCGACTATATAATTTTGTTAAATTTACCATCGGGAATTCCCTTAGTGTATTGCCGCCATTTTGTATGAAATATCCAATAAAAAAAAAAATTTTACCCCTTGGACAGCAAGAACTATCTTTCTGCTCTCGCTTCGCTCGGTCAGAAACGTAGTTCCTTGCTGCCTCGGTCCAAAAAAATAGTATACACACCTCGGATGGCTATAAGTCAACCCCGACAATAATTTGACACCCTCGCTTCGCTCGGGAGGCAAATTATTGTCGAGGTTAACTTCTTCCCGCCCTGGGTGTGTAATATACTATTACATACTTCAATATGTATTGAATAAACCCTAGAAAAAAAGACCTGATTCCTTTACCGATAGCCTGAAAAAGTGACCAAATTTTAGCCTTTATTGAAGAGTCTAGAGTGTTGATACCCTTTAATTTATTTTGTTGACTATGAATTAATATATGAGGCATGTCACGCTATTTTACTCACTTTTTGAACTTTTTGCTTCTGAATAGAAGCATTACTTTCGTGAAAATTTTCAACTTGAATTTTTTTTAAACACTTAAGGGAGTACATACCCCTGAGCTTTTCAAAAAATCGATTTTTTTTTTTTTACGAATTGTTTTTCTCCAAACCACTGAGAATTAAAAAAAAAAAATCATGTGAAAATTCCCCTCCACTAGAAAGTTATGGCAATAACTTTTTTTAAGTCAAATTTGCAACGTTTTTCAAAGTTTATCCATGCATGACCGTAAACACTAATGATAATTCAAAAAAAAAAAATCTTGTTTTTTTATAGTTGAAAGATCAGTAAGTAGTATGAATTTAAAAATTCATTTTTTCCTTCACCCTATAACTTAAATAAAGAGTTTTTAAATTTGCACCATTTTCAGAACTCCCAGGGATAGGTATCCGTGTAAAGCCGTTTTCCTCGAAACTAGATTTTTTGACGTGGTTGACATGATAACTCGGTCAATTTTTAATATTTTCAAACTTTTTTTTTTAAATCTTGATAGTTATAGTCCCCATCGCGTATGGGGAGGATAATTATAAGAAAAAAAAGATTAGCTTCTGGTTTCTTGTTGTTGAAAGGCCAATAAACAATATAAACTTGAAATATTATTTTTTTCTTCTCAGTATAACCTAGAAAATGAATTTGGAAAATCATGTGATTTTCAGTACTTTGAGGGGTATGACCCCCCTTAAAACGATCTGGACGGTCCGGAAATGATATTTAGGAGAAATATCTGTGTGTATGTGTGTATACATGTATATGCACGTCTCTATGAATTTTTTTTCACCTGAAAACGGTTAATCTTCCACCTAAAAATCTCATATTTTAACTGTATATGTATCGGGATAAATCCTTTCTCTTGAGACTTTGTTGCTCGCAATCCATACAGTATTTTTTGAGCTATGATCAATTTATATTTTTAAGAAGAAATTAATTTCTCAAAAAAAAAAAAGAATTAATTTCTCACAAATTTCTCAATCGATTTTGTCCAGACTGATTCATAATATTCCATATTATATTCTTCAGTTGCGTGAATTTTTCCAGATTTTTCCAATCCTTGGTTTTTGAGTTACATGATTTTTTATAATTTCACATAGAAAATGTTGTTCCTTCAATAACGATCAAAATAATAAAGATAGCAACTTCAAAATTAGCTCATATATTGGTTTCCTGAATTCACTGCCTGGGCTTGTTACTGGATAATATTGATGGAAACTTTTTTTTAATGTGAGTAATTTTTCAAAATTTAAGTTTTCTTAATTTTCTCAAAATTCAGGATAACTTATCGATCGATTTCGTCCAGACTGAGGAATCAAATTAGGCCCCATATTATTTTACTGTGTGGATTTTTTTAGATTTTTCTAGTCATTTTTTTTCGTGTCATTCTGATTTTAATGATATAGGGGAGACCTGGGCAAAGTGGGGTACCCGGGGCGAAGTGGGGTACCTACTTTTTTGGAGCCCTTTTTTGTTTCTTTTTTTTTTATCAGAAATGGTGGCTGGAGTGTTCATTCGTTATTGCATAAGGGAAATGGGAGGGGGGGGGGGGAGAAGTGGGGTATCCGGGGCAAAGTGGGGTACCAACTTTATAGGGCACTTCTTTTTTTAAGGGGTTAATACATAACCAATAATTTATAACTCGCAATAGCTCAGTGGTCAGAGCACCTGACATGTAATCAGAGGGTCGTGGGTTCGAATCCTGCTTGCGCATTCCCTATTTTTTTCCGAAGATTTGACTTTGATAATTATTTAATAGTTTTATGGGCGCTATTCTGCATGATTACCGCATCGGGTAAATATGTATAATAGAGCCCACAATAAAATTAATTAATTTTGTTTTTAACACCACTCTAGGATTTCCGAAAAATCTTTTTTTTTTTTTGGTCTTGAAAAATAGTTTAGGGTTTCAAGAACAATATCCAATTAGTCCTATGCCCAAAATCATGCACCTCATGCATCAATTGAGGATGAAAAGAGGACCGAAATGCTATAACTTGTATGTAGAAACTGACGAATACTGCATCAAATTTTCCGAGCGATGCCGCAAAAAAGACTCCATTGGAGCTAAAATGATCTAGGAACAGAGTTTGAACCTAGATGGCCAAATATATAGTGCAGGTATCGCAGATTAGAGGTAAAACGCGATTTTCAGATTTAATTACTTGTAAATCTTGAACGCGTTTTCCTCGGAATCACTCCTCGAAAACGGTTCGATGGATCGGTCTGGAATTTTTACTGTAGCTACAAAATCATATAATCTAGTGAAAGACATAGCCGTTTTTCGATTGAACGTAAACTCCCGGGATGAAAAAAAATCGAGTCTTTCAGTGGTCGAAAGACTTCTGTCCCGGTATCTGACAGAGTCCCTATTCGCGCTATGGCAGGGACTCTCTAGAGACACCTTGCTGACCTCCCGTACGGGACACGTGTCTCTCCTACAGGGACTCTCAGTCCCTGCTCGACGAACCAGAGTCCTTACTTGAGAGACTTACAGTCTCTCAAATAAGGACTCCTCCAGTCTTTCTTCGAGAGCCATCGGTCTTTCTATTTTTCAAAAAAATATTCATTTTTATACATATTTTTTGTATTAAAAAATACATTAATCAATATTTCATTGAAAAAATATGGAGTTTTCGGGAAAATTGATTTAGTTTCGTCACCAGTTTTTTTTATAATATTTCGGAATCTAAGTGAGATGGAACGATATTGCCTCAATTTTTCTTCAGAGGGAATGGCAGAAAATATGGTTGCAATAGATATAAGTAATGTACTTTCCGTGTGCTTTCTTTTGGAGAGTTTCACAATGAAAGTATTTACATTATAGAGCCTGTCAATTCGATTGAAAGAGAATAATCAATTATGTGTGTTTTTTCTCTGAATGTCCAATATTTTGATTAATTTCAAACAAAATTTATAATATAAACATCAAAACTCAAATATATCCATTTTACCCCTATGTCCGTTTTACTCCACTTTCCGCTAATATTGAGAATTTTAATCAAAGTCAAATATGAAAAAAATAATAATTCCACGCTTTCCAAAAATCATAAAAATTGAGAACTTGAAAATTATTAACTTAAAATGGAAAAAATGATTCATTTCTCGGTCTCTCTCATGAGGACTTATGTCTTTGTAAATCTTTATAAATCTACTGAGAGCCCAGCGAAGATAGAAGTCCTTACGGGAGAGACCAGCAAAGATTAAAATCCTTACGGGAGAGACACAGAGAGACACGAGAGACACTGTAGAGACAGTTGCGGGATTTGTGAGACACTCCAGAGACTGAAAAGTCTTTCTGGGAGTCTTTGAAGACCGTAAAAGACTCTCAAAAGACTCAAAAATTTTATCCCGGGCTTTCTTTTATAGAAACGATTTTCGGCGAAAATTTTCGTTGAAAATGACATTTTTTTTCAAACCATCGCTGATTTTTCAAAAATTGGTTAAAAAAAAAACCTATGTCTTTCACTAGTAAACTATCTGTATTTTCAGGGAAATTTTTTTTGTTTTGTTCTAGCTCCTATAGTTTCGCCTCTGCCAGTTCGCCCGTGGAGGAATTAAAAAAAGAGGCCTCTTGGAAGATTGACTGTATCTCCGCCATTTTGTTTAGAAAATCCAATAAAAATTTTTTTTGATATACTTCGATATATATTCAATAACCCCTGAAAAAATCAAACCGATCCCTTCATCCATGTCCTCAAAAAAACTTCCCGAAGTTTGGTCTTTTTTTTGGGGTCTAGAGTGGTGTTACCCCTTAAAGCAATCAACGTATGCTCCAGTGTTTATTTTCATGACGTTTTGGGCATTAGTCATGGCGCGAAAAAGGAATTAAAGTGAAGAAGAGAAACAAGAACAATTCCATCTTTCGAAATTGTGCATGGTCTTCAAAAATTTTTTTCGACTCAGCCCGTGTCAGGTTCATTCTGCCTAAGCCTGCAGTTTTAATTTCATTGATTTTCGTCTCTCTACGAACATTTGTTATCGAGATATCGGTTACACCGAACGGATGATGGGTTTCATAAACTTGAATCAGTGCTCTGTGAGTGTCTTGTGCAGTTTTGACGAAAAATTTTTCATTTCATTCTTAAAATTGGTCTCAAAAAGTATCGAGGTCTTAGCGGCTTTCCCTAGCTCGCTATCTACCTAAGCCCTCTGTAAATTTTGAAGCCAATTGGTTGAATAGTTTTTTTCCCTAAATGATCAAAATTGTAGCGAAAATGAAAGGAACGCTTCTTTGTTCCTTGAATATCAATTAATGATGATTAAGAACGGAGATTTTCTTTTTTCGTGATTTCTTATGGAACCTTCATGGGATTTCACATGCTCTCTCCCTCTTTCTCATCCATCCACTCACCCCATCAACACATAGAGAATCACGGAAAGATAACGAAAAAAAAACATCTCTGGTCTTCGTCATCATTAGTTGATGTTTAAGGAATTAAAGAGCGTTCCTTTAATTTTTGCTAAAAGTTCGATCTTTCGGGAAAAAAAACGATCCAATCGATCGGCTTCAAAATTTACAGGGTGTTTAGGTACACATGAAGCTGTGAAAAAACGTTAAAACATTTGCACTTTTTGCAAAATTAGCAAAGTTCAGCTCAATTTAAAAGAAAAACAAAAACTTCATTTTTTGTTTTCTTTTGAACAGAATAATCAACTATTAAAAAAAAAGAAAATCTCAACTTCTTATGAAATTTCAATTTTTTTCGGGTACCCCACTTTGCCCCAAACCTGCGATAAAAACGGGCCATCTCCCCAAAAATGCTTCAAATACTTAACAGAATGATCAATTACTGAAAAAAAATGAAATTTCAACTTTTTATAAAATTTTAATTTTTTTTGGGCACCCCACTTTGCCCCAATGGGTTCCACATGATCGACGTGACTTCATTGATTGAAAAATCAAAAAAATAAGTCAAAATAGAGATGACATCAAATTTTGGGCCCTGAAAGCCCTCTACTTCCCTTAGGTACCCCACTTTGCCCCGGTCTCCCCTATCATTGAAAATGTTGTTCCCTTGATAACCACTTCGATAGAAACCAAAGTGATAAAGATATGAGCTTCGAATTTGACTCATAGCTTGGTCTCCGGAATCTACAGCTTGGTATTGTTACTGATCAATATCGATGAAAATTTCTTCAAGATGTGAGTGATTTTTTGAAATCTCAATTCTCTCATTTTTTTCAAAATTGAGAATAAATTCGCAATCAATTTCGTTCAGATGGAGGAATAAAATTAGACACTATATTGGACAGCAATAAGCAATAACGTCTTAACCATCTTAAAAAAAAACATTTCTTGACAGTGTATTTTCAGTAAACAAGCATTTCCAAACTCAAATATGCCATCTACAAAATTTCGAAAAAAATATTGGTTAAGACGTTGTTGCTTATTACTATCTATATGATCTGTGTGAATTTTCTCAGATTTTTCTCGTCGTCCGTTTTTGAGTTATTTGGATTTTAATAGTATTTTATGAAAAAAGTTGTTTTCTTGATAACAATCGAAATGATGAAGAAATGAGCTTTGAATTTGACTCATGTCTTGGTTTTGTGAATCTCTCGCCAAGTATTGTGACTGGATAATATTGATTGAACATTTTTTGAGATATCCCAAGTCGGAATTTTTGCGACGGATTTGACGAACTTTCAACGTATTCCTTTGAGCTTTGCGGATGCCGAACGTACCTTTACCATATTCTAACGTAGAATCTATTTAAACGTCAGAACCCGGGATAAAATTTTTGAGTCTTTTGAGAGTCTTTTACGGTCTTCAAAGACTCCCAGAAAGACTTTTCGGTCTCTGGAGTGTCTTGCAAGTCCCGCAACTGTCTCTACAGTGTCCCTCGTGTCTCTCCCGTGAGGACTTTTATCTTTGCTGGTCTCTCCCGTGAGGACTTCTATCTTTACTGGGCTCTCAGTAGATTCATAAAGATTTGCAAAGACATAAGTCCTTATGAGAGAGACCGAGAAATGAATCATTTTTTTCATTTTAACTTAATAATTTTCAAGTTTTCAATTTTTATAATTTTTGGAAAACGTGGAATCATTATTTTTTTCGTATTTGACTTTGATTAAAATTCTCAATATTAGCGGAAAGTGGAGTAAAACGGATATAGGGGTAAAATGAATATATTTGAGTTTTATGAAAAACTAAGTCGCATTCAACAATCTATTATCATCTAAAATATTGATTAATGTATTTTTTAATAAAAATATATGTATAACGATAAATGTTTTTTCGAAAAATAGAAAGACTGATGGCTCTCGGAGAAAAACTGGAGGGGTCCTTATTTGATAGACTAATGGCTCTCAAAGAAAGACTGAAGGAGTCCTTATTTGAGAGACTGCGAGTTTCTCAAGTAAGGACTCCGGTTCGTCGAAAAGGATTGAGAGTCCCTGTAGAAGAGACACATGTCCCGTACGGGAGGTCAGCAAGATGTCTCTAGGAAGTCCCTGCCATGGCGCGAATAGGGTCTGTCAGAGACCGGGACAGGAGTCTTTCGGCCACTGAAGGACTGGATTTTTTTCATCCCGGGAATACATCGAGAAGGCCCGAAAACCTGGACGTCCATTCAACGTATTTGAACGTACAATTGGATGCGGTTGATTCTGACGTGGATTTAATGTACATTTTTTTTGTATTTTAAAAATTGACAAAATTAATGGAAAAGAAAAAGAGGAGAGGGAGAAAGATAGGAGAGGGGGAAAGGTAGGGTAGAACAGACACGGTTGAGTTTTTATGTCAACATTATGAAAAAAATTTGAAATTAGTAAAAATATTAAGAATTTATTATTTTTCGTAAGACTAGTGGAAAGTGGGAGAAATTTGCAGTGGAATTCATCTGTCAGAAATGATTTTTTGTAATTGGTAAAAAAATTTACTTTTTGGTAAAGATTTAAAGACAAAATTCGAAATTTTTGTTGGAAGTATCATCAGTTTTATTGAGCGTAGCGTGAGAATTCGGAATGGAGGTGGAAAGTGAGATCTTTCGCGAATGATTCATGGAGTTGTCAATTTGAAAATGTCGATTTTCAAAGTATTTATGGGGAAGAAACAGATTTCCATAAAAATGCTCATGAATACCCGGGATGAAAAAAATCGAGTCTTTCAGTGGTCGAAAGACTCCTGTCCCGGTCTCTGACAGAGTCCCTATTCGCGCCATGGCAGGGACTTTCTAGAGACATTTTGCTGACCTCCCGTACGGGACATGTGTCTCTTCTACAGGGACTCTCAGTCCTTGCTCAACGAACCGGAGTCCTTACTTGAGAGACTCACAGTCTCTCAAATAAGGACTTCTTCAGTCTTTCTTTGAGAGCCATCAGTCTTTCGATTTTTCAAAAAAATATTTATACATATTTTTTTTATTACATTAATCAATATTTTAGATGTTAATAGATTGTTGAATGCGACTTAGTTTTTAATAAAACTCAAATATATCCATTTTACCCCTATGTTCGTTTTACTCCACTTTGCGCTAATATTGAGAATTTTAATCAAAGTCAAATACGAAAAAATAATGATTCCACGTTTTCCAACAATTATAAAAATTGAGAACTTGAAAATTATTGAGTTAAAATGAAAAAAATGATTCATTTCTTGGTCTCTCTCATAAGGACTTATGTCTTTACAAATCTTTATGAATCTACTGAGAGCCCAGTAAAGATAGAAGTTCTCACGGGAGAGACCAGCAAAGATAAAAGTCCTTACGGGAGAGACACGAGGGACACTGTAGAGACAGTGGCGGGACTTGCGAGACACTCCAGAGACCGAAAAGTCTTTCTGGGAGTCTTTGAAGACCGTAAAAGACTCTCAAAGGACTCAAAAATTTTATCCTGGGTACTCATAAAATAGATATTTTTGACTGGTGAATCCGATAAAACCACACCAAATGATCTCACCTCTCAACTCCATTCGGAATTTCCAAGCTATGGCTAATAGAATCAGAGATATTTGGAAAAAAGCGAATTTTTCTAAAAATGGAATGTGGCTTTTCAAATAATGAGCCAAAAAATTAGAATTTTCAAAAAACAAAAAAAAATTCTGGGACTTATTGTTAACCTAATGTCTCCTCAGGTTTTCAATGCTATTATCAGGAAAATCTATTACGGTTTTCTTCTCATGTCCATTATACCCCACTTATCCTTAATTGAAATTTGGAATTGAGATGAAATAATAAAAAACGGAAAAAATTAGAATATGAAAGGAAATTTGAGAGTTTGAGGAAAAATTATCATTTCGCCAAAAGAAATGGAGCGAAAAAAAAATAAAAATCATCAACGTATTTTCTCATCGATTTCTCGAAATTAATTCTCGATAGTCATTTAAAAAAAATTGACAGCAATTGTTAATCATTTCTTTGGAAGATCGTAGTATAAATATGCGAGGCATATTTGAGCTCAATTAGAATCGCAGAAGTTTTATGTTTCAGGTTAGCAGCAGAAAACGAGGAATCTCCAGGCGGTCACAGAAGTTAAGCAGCATTGGATCTGGTCAGTACTTGGATGGGTGACCGCTTGGAGTATCTCGAGAACTACTGAACCGAATTCTTTTTTTTTTTTTTTTATTCACTTCGTTTTTAGGAAATTAGGATAACAGTCATGATGGGTTATTTTTAAGCATATAATTAAGGGAGAAATCAATGGAAAACGTAAATTTGTGTTAAAAACGCGATGCGAGGGGAGGGGCAAGGAGGCTAAATTACGTTCAAGTTACGCTCAAATACATGAAAGTTGTCAACGTAAATCGTCGTCATTCAATTGTAAAATGACGTAAAACGGCACTAACTCCAACTCAATACATCGAAACTACGCCAGAGTACCTGCATTCATATGAGTGCTCCAACACAAAATCAGCGTAGTTCTGATGTATTTAGAGATATTTTTTTACATCAAAACTCCGTTGAATTGTCACGGAAATTTCAACACGGGATAAGTGATTTATCAGAATTCTAATCTTTTAAATTATCTTCAAATTCAGAATAAGTTCTCAATCGATTTCGTACTGATTGAAGACTAAAATTTCGCACTATATCGTTGTTCTAGAGTAAAAAGGGCGTAAATAATACACGTTTCCTATCTCGTTACGCCCTTTTCAGGCTAGAACGAGTTTTCGGGAGTCTGATGTGATGTATATTAATTCCCCCAATATACTATTTATTATGCAATAAAATGTAGTGGTTACAAATTTGTATATTTAATGTAGCTGCTAAGAGCAATTGAGATGTGTATTAATATTCTACAGAAATTAATATTTATCTCAATTATTCGGAACTCTCAACCCATATTCTTTTCAGATGATGAAAATTGTCCATTTGAAGAAGATAGCATAATAATGAGTATCTATTTCGATATAAATGCTGAAAAATCCGATTTCCAGGCGAGAACATATGTAGAAAGACTAAGTGAGAGTATAATGGACAGTCTTGTGGAGTGTAAAGCTTCTGTGAATTTTCCAAGCAGCTTTCCCAATGAAAGCTCATACATTGATGTAAAAAAATCAAAAGAACTTCCAGTCGAAAGCTATACTTTGTCCATTTAAAAAATACTGACCATTCGGAAGCAAATTGCTAATCAATTAGCAGATAAAGCTATAAGCTTAATATTGGAATGCGACATTTCACTCCTTTCTTCGATTTTGTTCATTTTTGTATATGTTGTTAGAATGGCTTAGAATAGTCGTTTTCCATGAGAACAAAGAAAGAAATTTTTTTTTCTCAAAAATTATGATCATTTAAAATTTTGAAAAAATTATAAAGCTGACCATTTCAGTCCAATTTTGAATGCTCTTATTTCGTTGAATATTAGTTTTGCGAAGAAAATGCAAGAGTACAGTAGAGCTCCCCTTATGTCAACTCCCCTTGTGTCAACTGACCCCATGTGTCAATTTTTTTGTTTCCCTTGAGTCAACTTCTCCTCATTTTCTTCATCCCCACTCCCAGCTCGGAGGCCTAGTGCGCAACTTATTGCGCATCGATACATCAGTTCATAACCCTATTTTGCAAACTGCGCATGTGTCAAGACTCCCTGGTGGGAGATTGAGGAGAAGAAAAAGAGAAGATATGGCACTTGCCCCTCTATGGGGATATAGCCAATTGGAATAAGAAGAAGAAAAGATTGAGTAGAAGTTGATACAAGGGAAGTGGCTTGGTCCCAACGAGTTGATACAAGGGGAGCTCTACTATACTTTTTTATTGCAAAAAACCGTATAATTACAACAATATTCATTTTAATTTTTGAAACTCAGTATTTCTATTTGTTGTAAACAAAATCAATGAAAAAATGGTTGCCAATCATTGTTCTCACCATTTTTTAAATCTGAAAAAAATATATCATGTAGACTGAACTGTTTCTGATTTTTCTCTAAATTTCCATCATACCATCTGTAACGGTTCGGAAGATATAGCTTTTTCTATCTCTTCCCCCCGGCTGCGGCAGGGACAGAACCACCATGTGCATGCGCATAATACCTACCCGAGTCGAAATTTCCGTGACAATTCAACGGAGTTTTGGTGTAAAAAAATATCTCTAAATACATCAGAACTACGCTGATATTGTGTTGAAGCACTCATATGAATGCAGGTACTCTGGCGTAGTTTTGATGTATTGAGTTGGAGTTAGTACCGTTTTACGTCATTTTACAATTGAATGACAATCATTTACGTTGACCACTTTGATGTATTTAAGCGGAACTTGAACGTAATTTAGCCTCATTGCCCCTCCCCCCGCATCGCGTTTTTACCACAAATTAACGTTTTTAATTGATTTCTCTCTTAATTATGTGCTTAAAAATAACCTGTCATGACCGTTATCCTAATTTTCTGAAAACGAAGTGAATAAAAAAAGAAAAAAAGAATTCGGTCCAGTAGTTCTCGAGATACTCCAAGCGGTCAGCCATCCAAGTACTAACCAGATCCAATGCTGCTTAACTTCGGTGACCGCCTGGAAATTCCTCGTTGTCTGCTGCTAACCTGAAACATATAACTTCTGGGATTCTAATTGAGCTCAAATATGCATCGCATATTTATACAAGGATCTTCCAAAGAATTGATTAATTGTTGCTGTCAATTTTTTTCTAAATGACTATCGAAAATTAATTTCAAAAATCAATGAAAAAATACGTTGACGATTTTCATTTTTCTTCACTCCATTTCTTTTGGGCAAAATGATAATTTTTCCACAAACTCTCAAATTTCCTTCCAAATCCTCATTTTTTTGTCTGATTTTATTATTTCATCTCAATTTTAAATTCCAATTAAGAAAAAGTGGGGTGAAATGGACATGGGAATAAAACCGTTGGATATAGATTTTTCTGATAATTGCATTGAAAACCTGAAGAAACATTAGGTTGAAAATAAGTTCCAGATTTTTTTTTTTGGAAATTCGAATTTTTTGGCTCATTATTTGAAAAACCACTTTCCATTTTGAGAAAAATTCACTTTTTCTGTACACTAGCATTACATGTGCTCTGAGACATTTCTTACATTACTGCCCTAGGCATGTAATATACTATTTTCAAATATCTCCGATCCCATTAGTCATAGCTTGGAAATTCCGAATGGAGTTGAAAGGTGAGATCATTTGGTGTGGTTTTATCGGATTTACCAGTCAAAAATATCTATTTTTGGAGTACTTATGAGCATTTTTATGGAAGTCTGTTTTTTCCCCATGAATACTTTGCAAATCGATATTTTCAAATTGACAACTCCATAAATCATTCACAAATGATCTCATTTTCCACCTCCATTCAGAATTTTCGCGCCACGCTCAATAAAACTGATGATACTTTCAAAAATAATTTTTCTACATTTTGTCTTGAAATCTTGACCGAAAAGTAAAATTTTTTTAACGATGACAACAATTCATTTCTGACACATCAATTCTACGACAAATTTTCATCGAATTCCCAATGGTATTATGAAAAACAATATATTCCTAATATTTTTACTAATTTCAAATGTTTTTCATACTGTGAACATAAAAACTCAAATTTTTCTGTTATACCCCACCTTTCCCTCTATTTATATACAGTAGAACCTCGATTATCCGAACCAATTGGGACTGAGACTAGTTCGGATAATCAAAAGTTCGGATAATCGAAACGTGGGTTTATTGGGACAAAATCATAAACAACACCTTTTTTCAGAAAATTTTTTTTACACTTTTACATACATATATATATATATATATACCCAGGAAAAAATGTTCAGATCTGATAAGATCAAATTAGATCTGATCAGATCTAATTTGATCTGATCAGATCTAATTTGATCTGATCAGATCTAATTTGATCTGATCAGATCTAAACATTTTTTCCCGGGTATATATATTGAAATTTGACATCCATATTAACGTTGAAATATATAGATGTGCATTTCAAATATCTGAAAAAAATATGCGACGTTGCATGCCCACGATTCTTGCAAATATATATCAGTGCTCACGGCGGTGGCAGCGAGCACAATGTATCCTTCGCACCAACGTTCGGATAATCGAGCGTTCGGATGAACCAAGTTATCGTTCGGATAATTGAGGGTTCGGATGATCGAGGTTCGGATAATCGAGGTTCTACTGTATCTCCCTCTCCTCTTTTTCCCCTCTACTAATTTCTTCAATTTTTAAAATAAAAAAAATATACATTCAATCCGCGTCCAAATCAACCGCATTTAACTGTACGTTCGAATACGTTGAATGGACGTCCAGGTTTTCGGGCCTTTTCGATGTAATTCTGACGTGGAAATAGATTTCACGTTAAAATACGGTGAAGGTACGTTCGGCATCTGAAAAGATCAAAGAAATACGTTGGAAGTTGGTCAAATCCGTCGCAAAAATTTCGACTCGGGTAGCCACGAGTCACGTAATCACAGCGGGGAGAGTGCGCTTACGAGATGCACATTTCATCCTTGGAGTGTCGAACCCTAGTTCTCCAATTTTTGATTTCTCCAATATACAATTTAACGGTGCTTTTTTGTGTAAATGTTTCTATCATGATAACATAATTAATAATCAAGATGGAGACTTGCAACCTTGTGATTTTATATATATTATGATCGCAAAGTCCGGTATTTAATTTGGGCGAAATCGGTTCAGTAGTTTCCGAGACACTCCAGAAAACTTGACGTCCGCTATCGTCATTTTACCTTTTCCTGCAACATCATACGACACTAAACTGAAGATTCGGAACGTCAACCGGAGAAAAACTTCATAAGTAGTCGAATTGGTGTTACGGGTCTTCAAAAAATTTTGACCTGCGCCGGGAACGGAGGGTCACAGGTATAATAATCATGAAAATTTTATTGTCCCCCCTGAAATTTCCAAGAGAAGGATGGATTATCATTTGGGCAGGGTAAGTTTCCCTTCATTCAGGAACTTAGAAAATTTTCAAACTCCATTGGACTTTGAAAAATTTTAGTTTTCGTTGAAATTAAAATTTTTTTATCTTACTGTGGTCTCAAAATTTTTGATTCACTTCTAGAGGCTGAATTCAATGAAATATCAAGTAAAGAAAAAATTGTTGAAAATTTTGATTTTTTAAAATGACCGATATTTCATGCGTTTCTCAGGTAACGAAACCCGCAATGGTCTAAGGGCTGCCAGTATGCCGTCCCGGATAGGAATCGCCCAATGCTCGAACAGCGGCCAAGAATTCGCATGCCGAAGCCTGGTAACCATGGCTCGGCCAAACCTTCGCCAAGCATCGGTACACCGTCGTTCGGGCCTTCAGGATTGGCTGAGCAACGATGCACCGTAGTTTGGCCTGCCAGAATTGGGCAAGCGTTGTTCGAAACTTGGCGTCCCAAGGCTTGGCTCCTGAGCATTGGCCCCTTGTTGGACCAATAATGAACTGCCAAGACTTCGATTTTTTTTTTATCTTCTGACATGATTAAATTATTTCACATTATCAAATAACTTCTGAATAATTATGATCGAATTTCATCTCCCCAAACAAAGTAAACGGGAATAAATTTATGAGGATCAAATTTAGTCAATTAAGTATGAAATGTCCTTACGGCTAGGACGGTAAGGTAACAGATTAATAATCGAAAGGTCCAGGGTTCAATCCTAGATGCCGGCTTTTTTTTTCTTTTTTTTTTTTCAAATAACATTGAATTTTGACCATTCTCACGTGCTTCAGAAGACTTAAATACTTTTAATTCATGTATCTAACATGAAATCTACGATAGAATAAACATTGGCTGAACATTGGCACCAAAATAGTACCCAATGCTCGTTATCGAGGCTTGGCCATGCTTCGGCAATCAGCATTGGTACAATGTTATCATCCAGTTCTCAATCAATATTGGGCCAGCCGTGGCTGAGGCTTGGATGCCAGCATTGGATCATGGGCTCCCGGCACTGGGCCAACATTGGCCCAATGTATTTTCCCTACCCGGGGTACTGGGTACAGCGATGGCTCGTACATGTGGTCCTTTTTTTTTCATCAGGTTTCTCCCATTTTTATGACGAGTGGGTGGTAAAATAAAATATACCGAAAAGTACGAAGGTTCGAGGTCTTTTCTTGCCATCTCCGGAAAATTAAAAGACCAGCGACATCGAAAATTCAGTCTTAAACCAACCCTTGTGAGGAGTGCATCGTTCAAGGCAGTCTAAGTGAATTTATGTGTAAAGTGTTGTGCTGTTCAGTGTGTCGTAATTTCCGCATTAATTTTTTGGATAAGGAAAAACAAAAGTGATATTCTGCCTGTTAATTTAATTCAAGACACAACTTTTTTGTATTAGGATTGAAGACGCTGTTACCATGGTGGACCCAGTTACCGGACATACCCCAGTTTACGGACGTAGCGGCAAGATATACTAATAATCAATATTTGCGTGAGAAAACCAGATTTTTCAATACTTGCAAAGTGTCAATATAAAAATCAATTGAATTGTTTGATTCACTGAAATGAAATCTTTAACCATTTTGATAAGTTAATTCTCACTGTCCAGATACTAGTGCCATCCCCTTAACTTTCCGATAACTGGTGCTTCCATGGTATCTTTGAAATATGTAAAATATAATTTATATGATGTATTAGATAAATTTACGTGCTTAGATATATGATATGTTAGATGCATAGACGTATTAGATTAGAAGGAGACGGAGAAAGAAGTTCAGAACTTTAAGATTTTCATCATTCTTCATTGAAATAGCCTGCCTTTAGTGATCTGTATGTTTATATTTTTCCCAGTTCAAGCGTAAATAAATGAACTAAATTTTCAATTATCAAATGAGTGGTTTTAATCGTGCAAAAAAATGGGAAAACCCCCATTTTTATACCTGTAATCCCAGCCTTCCTCAAGCCATAAAAGGATCAGAGAGAGATAGACATATCCTTCAAGGGTCATAAAAATGATACTATCCAACGTCAACTTGAAGCCAAAAGACGTGCTACCCTCATTAAATATTGATGTCGAACGATGTTTTTTGATTTTATGAGTCGTCCTTTTTGAGTAACGACGATACAAAACGATATTTTGACACCAAATCATTTCAATACTTTTATGACTTCTACCGAAATGGGCGTCGTTTGACTTCACGTTGATGTTGGAAATCTTCAAAATACCTCCGAAAATGAGGACACTTTTAATGTCAAAACTACATCTTATGAAGCCCTATTTTTCGACTCGGGTTCTAATAAGTTTTAGTTCTTCATAAAGATCATGCAATCCCTTCAATGTGAAAAAAATTGTTATTTTCAAATGCTTTTCTTATGCTGTCTGTTCAGAACAAGACAAGCAGGCGTTAACTCCTTGTGCGTTATTTCAATCCTTAGATTTAATATTCTGCCGAATACAATTGGCAGTAGGCTTCCGAATGGAATTTTCAATCTCTAATTCGATGATGCCCATTTTGATTAACATGAATTACGTTAACTCAAGTTAACATACACATAAAATATTTTTCCAACCGTCATATCAGGATAGAAATGATCTGATTTTATGCGGAAAAGTATATATACTTTATTATGATGAAAAAAAAACTATATGTGTTCCCGAGTCGAAAAATAAGTCGTCGTAAGATGTAGTTTTGACTGCTTTGAGTGTCATTTCCAGGGCCGAGAACTTTGTGCTCCTACGATTAATTTGCCACCCGGTATATGAGTGAAGGTGGGCACAATAGTTTATGGGTTAAATTGTACATAGTAATTTGACAGTTAGACTCGTGTCACGTAAGTGTTTTACTTTAACATGAATAAAAAGATAAATAATGAATAAATTAATTAGTAAATGGATTCATAAATTAAGTTAATAAATAAATCAAGTGAAAGTGAAGAGTTTCGATAGTTTCATTGCATCTGTTTTAATTTGAGGGAATATTCTATTTCGTAATTGAAAAAAAACACGTGGACTCAATTTCCAGAAATATCTTGGAAACACATAGTTTTAGACTACTCATGAGAATTTTTTTAACAGCGCTGATTGGAATCCTGTTATGAGTCCTGCTGATAGTGCTGGATGGAATACTTCTCAGAATCCTTCTGACAGTCCTGATGAGAGTGCTGTTGAGATTCCTTCTGATAGTCCTGGAGGGAATCCCGTTAAGATTCCTACTGATAATGCTGGTGAAAATCCTGCTAAGATTCCTCCTGATAGTCCTCGAGAGGATCCTGCTAAGATTCCTGTTGATAGTGCTAGTGGAAATCCTGTTGAGATTTCTCCTGATAGTGCTGGAGGAGGGGATACTCTCAGAAAAATTTCAAAATTAAGTCCACGTTATCTTTTTAAATTGATTACAAGTTTAAATATTCCTTCAAACTAAAACAGGTGCAACAAAATTATCGGAACCCTCCACTTCCACTCAATTTATTTATTAGTTCATTTCCGAATTAATTTGTTAATTTCTTTATTTATTTATGTTCATATGTCACTATCACACTTACATGACACGAGTCTAATAACTGTCAAATTGCTATGTGCATTCCAACCGACAAATTATTGTGCCTACCTTCACGCATATACCGGGTGACGAATAAATCGTAGACGCACGAAGTTCTTGGCCCTGGTCATTTCTTTTGTTCTCCGACCTTTTTCCATGTCTTCATTTAACGTTTTTCAACATCAAAGATTTCAACAATTTTGGAGGGAGTCAAAAAACTTCAATTTGACGTCCGCTATCGTCGTTTTACCTTTTCCTGCAACATCATACGACACTAAAATAAAGATTCAGAACGTCAACCGGAGAAAAACTTCATAACTAGTCGAATTGGTGTTACGGGTCTTCAAAAAATTTTGACCTGCGCCGCGAACGGAGGGTCACAGGTATAATAATCGTAAAAATTTTATTGTCCCCCCGGAAATTTTCAAGAGAAGGATGGGTTATCATTTGGGCAGGCTAAGTTTTCCTTCATTCAGGAACTTAGAGAATTTTCAAACTCCATTGGACTTTGAAAAATTTTGGTTTTCGTTGAAATTAAAATTTTTTTATCTTACTGTGGGCTCAAAATGTTAGATTCACTTTCAGAGGCTGAATTTAATGAAATATCAAGTAAAGAAAAAACTGTTGAAAATTTTGATTTTTTAAATTGACCGATATTTTATACGTTTCTCAGGTAACAAAACCCGCAATGGTCTGAGGGCTGCCAGTATGCCGTATAGTACTGGGTACAGCTATGGCTCGTACATGTGGTCCTTTTTTTTTCATCAGGTTTTTCCCATTTTTATGACGAGTGGGGGGTAAAATAAAATATACCGAAAAGTACGAAGGTTCGAGGTATTTTCTCGCCATCTCCGGAAAATTAAAAGACCAGAGGCATCGAAAATTCAGTCTTAAACCAACCCTTGTGAGGAGTGCATCGTTCAAGGCAGTCTGAGTGAATTTATGTGTAAAGTGTTGGGCTGTTCAGTGTGTCGTAATTTCTGCATTAATTTTTTAGATAGGGAAAAACAAAAGTGATATTCTGCCTGTTGATTTAATTCAAGACACAACTTTTTTGTATTAGGATTGAAGACGCTGGTACCATGGTGGATCCAGTTACCGGACATACCCCAGTTTACGGACGTAGCGGCAAGATATACTAATAATGAATATTTGCGTGAGAAAACCAGATTTTTCAATACTTGCAAAGTGTCAATATGAAAATCAATTTAATTGTTTGATTCACTGAAATGAAATCTTTTACCATTTTAATAAGTTAATTCTCACTGTCCAGATACTAGTGCCATTCCCTTAACCTTCCGATAACTGGTGCTTCCATGGTATCTTTGAAATATGTAAAATATAATTTATATGATGTATTAGATATATTTACGTGCTTAGATATATGATATGTTAGATGCATAGACGTATTAGATTAAAAGGAGACGGAGAAAGAAGTCCAAAATTTTGAGATTTTCATCATTTTTCATTGAAATAGCCTGCCTTTAATGATCTGTATGTTTATATTTTTCCCAATTCAAGCGTAAATAAATAAACTAAATTTTCAATTATCAAATGAGTGGTTTTAATCGCGCAAAAAAATGGGGAAACCCCCATTTTCATACCTGTAATCCCAGCCTTCCTCAAGCCATAAAAGGATTAGAGAGAGATAGACATATCCTTCAAGGGTCATAAAAATGAAGCTATCCAACGTCAACTTGAAGCCAAAAGACGTGCTACCCTCATTAAATATTGATGTCGAACGATGTTTTTTGATGTTATGAGTCGTCCTTTTTGAGTAACGACGATACAAAACTATATTTTGACACCAAATGATTTCAATACTTTTATGACTTCTACCGAAATGGGCATCGTTTGACTTCACGTTAATGTTGGAAATATTCAAAATACCTCCGAAAATGAGGACACTTTTGATGTCAAAACTACATCTTATGAAGCCTTATTTTTCGACTCGGGTTCTCAGAAAAAAATGGAGAAAAATTGAAATTTCTGATTTTTTTTTTCTGAAAAAGTTTTTTTCCCTCATAACAAGAAGAAACACTTAACCAATACATTCGGAACCTAGAGAATTCATTCCCTTCATTATGACGAATTTTTTGAGTGAAAGTTGGCGTAAATGAACCCAGTAGTTTTTGAAAAATACGCCTTAAAAAAAAAATCATTTTTTACGAATATCTCAGAAACGACTCGACCGATTTCGCCCAGATGCAATATCAAACTGTACATTCATAAGATGTACAAAATGACAAAATTTGAAGTCTCCAGCTCAAATACTTGTCGAGTTATCGTGCCGCTAAACTCTGAACTGAAAATCGAGTGAAAAATGTAACTTTCAATGAGATGAATATCATAGCCCAGACTGGGGGCTACGAATTAATTTTTCATCGAGAAAATTCAAAAAAATGCTTTTTTGAAAATTCTATTCTTTTCGGAAACTATTCAACCGATTCTATTGAAATTTTGCTGATAACATTTTACACACAGAGAAAAAATACAGTCGAATTTTCAGAGCGCTAAGTATAGCCGTTCCAGAAACACACAACCACACACATACACTCAGACATGTTTTGAAAAAATAAGTTTTCGACGTTGTCGATCATTTAGAGTCATATTATGATGAAAACTAGAAATCGGAAAATCTGACGTTTACAATGCTCCCACTCGGAAGCAAAAGGTCATTTCGCTCCCGAAGAGAAGCTGCGTTTTCGTCGTTTTTTCCCCCAAAATCTCAATTTTCATCGGAAATGACTTGGAATGATCAAATACATCGAGAAATGACAGCCAGAAACAAAAATGCTATGTATGGATGTGGGTCTGTATATATGTCTCTTGGACTCTCTATTACTCCAGAACAAAGTCAGTTGAAGATCTGATATTTTGGCAAGATATAAAATTTCATGGAATGAATATCCTATAGAAATTCTAACAAGTTCGACCGAATAGTTTCTGAGATATAGCAATTTTATGAAAATCGTTTTTTCAACATGCGTGAGATTTCTAGAGATATTCTCAATCACATTTTTTTTGAGAATGGACTACATTTTCCAAATTATTCATCCAATTTCATTCAGACAAAGCTCGGAAGATTAGTCCTCTCAAGCTGATCTAATCGTAACATTCTGAATTTTTTGATGAAAGTCTTCGGTTTCTGCCGAAAAAAAATATTTTTTAATTTTGTTAAAATCAGATTTTTTTCGATTTTTCTGCATGAACCCCAATACTTTATACTGAATTATTTGACGGAACGGATTTTTCTCTCCACGACGAGCTCTTACTTGTCTTCGTCAGACCATCACTATTATACAGCAAACATCTATTGCTTCCGAATGGAAGCATTGTAAACGCGATTTTTTTCGATCTCGAGATTTCATCGGAATATGACTCAGAATGTTCCAAAACGTCGAGAAATGACATTTTTAAAAAATGTCTGTATGTATGTGTGTGTGTGACAGATATCAGCTCGTTGCTCCGGAACGGTAATACTTGGTGACCTGAAAATTTAACAGTACTTTCTCTCCCCATGCAAATTGCTCTCCGTGAAATTTGAGCGAAATCGGTTGAGTACTTTTCGAGAAAAATCAAATTTTCGTAAAATCGTTTTTTCGATTTTTCTCCGCGAAAAATTGATTCACAGCCCCCACTCTCAGCGATGAAATTCATCTCATTTGAACACACAATTTTCACTCGGGGTAAATTTTGCTGCGATTTTTCGTTTGCGGATAATTTCAATTACAGTGTTTTTTATCCTGAATTTTGTATACACGATAGCTCAAAAACTATTTGAGTTAGAGACTCGAAATTTCGTGGGTTTGTGCATCTAATGAACGAAAAGTTTGGTATTGAAATTGGGCGAAATCGGTCCAGTAGTTTCTGAGATATCGCACAAAAACCATTTTATGAAAAGAGGTTATATCTCGAAAACTACTGAAGCGATTTCGCCCAAGTTCAGCTTAAAAGATTCATCTCAATGAGCCCCCCAAATGGTGAGAATTTCAGATTTTTCAGAGGGAGAGTCTCTTGTAAGAGTTTTCGATAACTTAGTTTTTTCAAAAATCACGGTTTTTCTCAGCTTCCTCCCTAGGAACACTACTATTTTTTATTTCACCATTCGAAAGTAGACAATTTTTTCTACCAAATGAGTACATTTGCTTCTGACGACAATCGGAAAAAATAGGAAATTTTTTTTTTTTTTTTTTTTTTTTTTTTTTTTTTTTTTTTTTTTTTTTTGAATAAAATTATTTTCTAAAAATTAGTTTATTTTTTGGGAGTGACCATGATGGCCGATAACATATCACAAAATAGGAATCCTATTTGAAATCTGAACTTCAATTTTTAGGTTTTATCGTAGGATCTCAGTTTTCATCTAATATTGAAAATTTATGTATCATATGACATTATTGCAGTTTAATCGATTATTGTAAGCTAGGACTGTAGGTCCTAAGATTGCATCCTGAACAGATCGATACGGTCTGGAACAATATTCGTAGGAATTTTTAAGTGCGTATTTTTCGTAAAAATGATGTTATTTTTTTGAGCAATGGAATACATGAATAGCGATTCGATGCAATATCGATGAAATTCCATTCGGAAGCATTTTGCCAATCGAATTGGCAACATATTAAATGTCGTACAAGGAGTGGGGTTCGCCAGTAACGCACAAAGAGTGGCACTCCTGCTCGTTTTTTGACTCAAGACGATACAAGAATAATTGAAATCAAACTTTGGAAAAACCATTCAGAAGCACACTGCTAATGCATTGGCAGAAATTAAAAGGAAGAAGTGGTGAATAACGCATCCAATGTGGGACTATAGCCCAGGCATCAGGGGTTTCTTTGCTAAAGAAATTCCTACAGAAGGTTTTATTGGTTCTATCGTTAGTTTTATGTGTAATGAACCAAATTCTGAAAATGTACAAAGAAAATCAGTCGGGAACATTTGTTTAAATAAATAAACCGCAAAATTTTCGTGTTTTTTTAGATTTTTTTCCAAATATCTCTGAAAATATGGACTTAATCGGGAAAAATATAGAATTCGAAAAGTTTCCTCATAAATTTCTCCATGAAAAAGGTCCAATCATTTCTTTCGAATCACATGATAGGTTTGAAGATGCGGCCGTGCGAAGCTGGCCCATGGTGTTAGAGCTCGAGCGTGACGTTAAGAACGTAGAATAACGCTTCAATCAGTTGGAGTAGAAAGGGTTGAAATGATTTCTCAACGATATTTATTGAAAAAACCATTCATTCAACTGAAAAACAGATCGAAATTTGAAAATAGAAAACGAACAATTTCCTTCTTCTCCAAATATTAATTGTTATAATATTATCGAGTGATTTTGAGGAGGAGTTCCCGATCGTAGAATTAGAGTGACCAATTGAACAATCTTTTGGTTGATCGAAATTCTGCAATGTGAGCTTTCATTCTCATTCGCTCATTATCCATCGTTTCCGTTGGGGTTCGTCCCCAAGTTCAAGGTGCATCAATATTCCTGGATCTTTACTTTCTTGACTGTTTTCGATTCCTTCGAGGCCTTCAGCTTCTCCCGATTTTTTGCTCTCCTCATCAGACATTAGAACGCGTAGGAACTTTTCCGAATTAATGTCAATGCTTTTTCATCTCTATCTTCTTCGATCTCTATTTCGACCACCTTGGCATTGGAACGAGTTTGGCCCTCACAATTGGTTCATATTATTGAACAGCTTAGGCCTCGTCGACGACGACCGCAGTTTTCCTTGCATCCACCGCTGCAACTGCAGTTGATCATCCTGAGCAATGCTGCTGATGGCGCTTCCTCCTCAGTAGTTACTGGGAAAGTGAAGAACAAGGAATATCAATGCAGCTCGAACTTGGGGACCAGCCCCAATGGAAAAGACGGATAATGAGCGAATAAGAAAAAAAGCTCACGTCGCAGAATCTTGATCAACCAAAAGATCATTCAATTACTTCCTCTAATTCTGTAATCGAAAATTCCTCCTCAGAATTACTCAATAATACTATAGCAATTAATATTCAAAAAAGAAAAAAATTGTTCATTTTTCTATTTTCGAACTTCGATTTGTTTCCCCTTCCGAATCGAAACTAAGTAATCATCAGAATTTTTGATTGTAATTGTTTCAATAGAAGATACCTAAAATGGTCTGAAAACAGAAAAAATGATATTTTATCGCATGTTTGTATGTATGTGTGTTTGTATGTGCATAACAGTCTCAATTACAGCAAAACGGTTTTATAGAAAAATTTCACATTTTAAGGAAATCAACCTCTCGACCAACTCTATTTCTAAGCTTTATTTGAAGAGAATCCGATCGGTACTTTTTGACATATGTCCATTTTTCGAAAATCAGTTCGTAATAGAATCTCTGGAAACTATTCAACTGATGTTATTTATACTCATATATTATCTCGAAAGCTGTATCATTCAGATGCCTGTCAATTTTGAGCTTATTTGCATGATAAGTTCTCGAGTTATTGCCGTTTTAGTGGAATTCTCGAAATTTGATATTTTGATGATGGTTTCAAAAAAGTTGTATCAATGCTTTTGGAGGTATTGAGACTCTGAATGAATGGAGAACGAAATGCTGCATTGATTAGAATCATTAATGGTTCTGTTAGATGACTGAATTACAAAAAAATGCATGGGATACATCCATCTGAGAAACTCCTGTTTTCAGCCATTATTGAATTCTATGCTTTGAATAGATGACGAATTCGCAAGCCAAGTTCATCTATCGCTATATAAATGATAGTTTTTAAATATTCAGGTCAGTATTTTGAATTTAGGACAGAATTCATAAGTACTGGAGTTAGGCTCGGCGATTAGTGAAAAATCAGATGGAAATATCCATTAAGAATCCCACGACAATTGTTAACGAATTGAATGAATCACTTCCATTCAGAAGCATATTGCTAAAGTATTAGCAGGAGAAGCTATATCAGTTGGAAAGCAATGCTATTATTCACTTGTTTAGTTGAATAAATAGTTTTTTCAATGAATATCGCTGAAGAATCAAGTCAAACTTCTTTACTCCAACTGGTCGGAACGTTATTCTACGTTCTTGACGTTAAGGCCAAGCTCTAACACCGTGGGCTAACTTCGCACGGCCGCATCTTCAAAACTATCATGTGATTCGAAATAAATGATGAGACCTTTTTCGTGGAGAATTTCATAAAGAAACTTTTCGGATTCTATATTTTTTTCAGTTTAGGCCATATTTTCAAAGATATTTGGAAAAAAATCTAAAAAAACACGAGAATTTTTCGTTTCATTCATTTAAACAAATGGTCGACCGAATTTCTTTGAACGTTTCGAAAATTTGGTTCATTACACATAAAACTAACGATAGAAACAATAAAACCTTCTCTAGGAATTTTTCCATCCATTCATCAATTTTGAGTCTCTGACGCTTGGGCTACTACTCGTTTTATTAGAATTATCTCTCGTCAGCTGTGGACCATCGCCTTCAAATTTTTCTGTTAGATACATTATGCATTTAATTATTTATAGCCCAATTTTTGAGCAAGTTTCGAATCTTGCTAATCGGGAGGCAACAACGTTCAATTTGGTGGTCTGAGAATCACGTCTCATCTCTAGCGTTGACTCCCCAGGTAGGAATAGACCACTGGTCCAGGCTTGGTCTGAGCTTGTCCCAAGCCCAGTCAAGCTTGGGTGAGGCTTCGTAACCAGGTCCGGCCCAAGCTTGGTGAAAACTCAGAATGTAACATTGGACCAGGGCTGGAATACCAAGCCAGGACAAGTGTTGGTATTCAGCCTTGGACCAAGGTACATTTTACGGAAATGCCAAGCGTCAACCAATATTCATTTAATGTTCATCTAAAATATTTAAACAATGTTGACTCATCGATAATGATTTGATTAGCCTTTTACGAGATAAATCACTTCAAATAATATTGAAAAAATAAAAGACTATGGAAAAAACAATTACCCTGGCTAGGATTCGAACCCAGAACCATCGATTCTCAAAAATTTTAATAAAAAAGGTCATTTTATTGTTAATTATTCTCGATCCAGGTGGTATAGATATATGTTCATCCAGATGTCGATATTCCGGATGTTTATTGTAGCGAAAGTAATATTTAAAATTGCGAATTCAACGTGGTAAATCACGTGAACGACTCGGAGCCTCGCGGTGGGAGACACGCGGGTCCAACGCACTGAGGAACCGGCTTCGAGAAGAGTCAGACGCGTTTTCAAGAGTGCCAAAATAATTGGGATACAATTGTTAATATCAGTCGCTCGTAATAAACAATTATATAGAAGTGAATTAATGAGTTTAATTTATTTAAATAAGTAGTTACGCTTCAAATGGTGACCCCGACGTGATTGAGTTAATTGCGTTAATTAGTGCCTTAATCAAGAATAGACATTGCTTGATAAGTGACATTTTTAGTGATAAAAAAAAAAAAAAAAAAAAAAAACCTCTGAAAGAAAATAATCGATTAGTGAAATTTTTTAGTTTTTATTGAGAAACATTGACTCGAAAGACTAGTGTTAATTAGTGCATTAATTAGACAATAAGTTATAGTGATTAAGATTAATATTAAGACAATTAAACATTTCTAAAAAAATTAAGTTTTAAAATTTCATGGAAAAGAATATTATATTCTCAGAATTTAGAGAGATAAAATCGAGTAATTTTTCTATAAACGGAAGAAACAGCGCGTCAAGTGAAAATAAACGAAGGTGCGCGTCTTGGTTTCTCTCGAAAAATAGACAATTAAATCGGAAATTGAGATAAATTTCGAGGAAAATGATTTTAGAGGTAAATTTCGTAAAATAAAATTTAAAGCCGAAGAGACAGAATAAATCCGAAGAAATAAAAGTAAAAAAAAAAAAAAAAAAAAGAAGAGTGCGCGTCGAATAAATATTAAAGACACTGACAGTGACACTTCTCCTTTAATCGTGACGTCAACAATACAAATTGAGCCACGAGAATAAATCATTGAATTTTATTTCTTTCTTTTCTAATAATTTTTTTTCTGTTATTGTTAATTAGTAATCATTTAGCAAAATGCCGACTAAAGAAGAGTTGGAAGCTAAACTGGTGGAGCAGCAACGACTTCAGGCAGAACAGGACAAATTAATTGAGGAACAAAATGCTAAAATAAAAGAACAACAAAAAACCATTCAACAAATGAATCAACAAAATCCTGGAGCGATAAAGAAGCTTAATGTCCAAGCATCAACAACTCAGCCACTGTCTGATGAGGTTTCTGTCATCCCACGCATCAAGATCCAGCCATTCAATGAGGATAAGCCAATGCTCTGGTTTGCCCAAATAGAACTGCAGTTTGAGCAATTCCAAATAACAACGGAGAAGGAGAAATTTGCATTGATAGCTCCCCACGTAGAAACAAGAATCGCTGCAGAGGTTGAATCTTATATAGTAAAACCTAGTGTACATTCACCCTACTCTGACTTGAAAGGGGCGTTAGTGAAATGTTTTTCGTCCTCAGAGGATGCTAGGATAAACCAATTATTAAACAAAGAGATCTTGGGAGATCGGAAACCGACCCAACATCTACGCCATCTCCAGAGTCTAGTTCCCGATATCCCAGAGAACATATTGAAGACTCAGTGGATGAGCCATCTCCCAACTCATGTCCGCACATGCCTGGCTGTCCTTGATCGTGCAGAGCTCAAAGAGATCGCCGAAGCCGCTGATCGAATGATGGAAATACAGTTGCCCAAATTCACATCTGCTCTGCAACAGGATCAACCAGCATCTCCGGCACAGTCAACCCCTTCATCAACCGATACTCTCTTGACGCAGCTGATTTCTGAAATTCGGAAAATGTCCACTGGACACCGCGGTTCCCACAGGGGTAGAAGTAGAGGCGGTGGAAATCAAGGAAATCAGTCACAACGGAATAGATCAAGGTCAAGAAGCCAGAAGAGGGGAGGACTCTGTTTCTATCATTGGAAATTTGGTGCAAAGTCCTATCGCTGCAGCAAGCCATGCTCTTGGAATGGGCAGCAGCCATCGCAGCATCACAACACCAACAACCAACAAAAAAACTCGGGTGTGGATCAATGAAGTCGGCAGTTGATCCACAACAGTCGTCGAGCCGTCTTTTTATTCTCGACGAGAGTTCCAACAGGCGTTTCCTCGTGGATACGGGATCTGATGTCTCGGTACTTCCTCCAGGTAGCAACAAGAGAATCAGACCCATCGAGTACCGCCTGTTGGCAGCAAACAATACAACAATTGACACATATGGGACTGAGATGATCACCGTCAGCCTCAACTTGAGGAGAGATTTTCCATGGCGATTCATTGTCGCCAACGTTTCGTCACCGATAATAGGAGCAGACTTCCTTCGCCATCATGGACTTCTGGTGGATCTGAAGAACCGATGCTTGCGTGACGGAGCTACTGGCTTAAAATCCAATGGATCACTTGGACCCGCAACAATCGCATCTGTCAAGGTCATGACAACTGAACAATCGTCCATATATTGGGATGTATTAAAAAAGTTCCCTGAAATAGCCCAACCAAATGGAACTCTGAGCTCAGCAAATCATTCCACGCTCCACCACATCAGAACAACACCGGGTCAACCGGTAGCGTGCCAGGCAAGAAGACTAGCTCCCGAGAAATTAAAAATCGCTCAAAACGAGTTCCAGAAGATGGTCCAGCTCGGGATTGCGAGGAGGTCGGACAGCCCATGGTCTTCTCCCTTGCACTTGGCACCCAAAAAAGGGGGAGCTTGGAGACCTTGCGGGGATTACAGACTATTAAATGCCCGTACTATTCCTGACAAATACCCTGTTAGATTCCTGGAAGATTTCACTTCCAACCTGGAAGGAACAAAAATATTTTCGACAGTGGATTTAGTCAGGGCATTTAATCAAATTCCCGTAGCTCCGGAAGATGTTAAAAAGACTGCAATAATAACGCCATTTGGCCTTTTTGAATTTCCGCAGATGACCTTCGGCCTACGGAATGCAGCGCAGACGTTCCAGAGGTTCATCGATGAGGTAACGAGAGACCTCCCGTTCATTTACGCATACATCGATGACCTTCTGGTAGCGTCAACATCCAGTGAGCAACATCTGGAGCACCTGCAGGAACTTTTCACAAGACTGAAAGCAGTAAACCTGGTAGTGAACCAGGAAAAGACAGTACTAGGGCAGAAAGAAGTGGAATTCCTAGGCCACGTGGTGAATGAGCACGGGATCAAACCAAATCCGGAGAAGGTGAAGGTAATTAATGAATATCCTCAACCTAAGACCATCAAAGAGCTCAGGAGATTCTTGGGCATGATTAATTTTTATAGGAAGCACATTAAATTAGCTGCTTCGCTGCTCGCACCATTGAATAACTTGTTGCAGGGAACAAAAGTCAACAGCCGACAGCCAATTTCCTGGAATGATGAACTGGAAAGGGCTTTCAATGAAAGCAAGAAGGCTTTAGCAGAATCAACTCTCCTAGCACACCCAAAACACAATGTGGAATGGGGCATCTTCACAGATGCATCGGGTGATGCTATGGGAGCAGTTCTCCAACAATTCGTAAACAAACGTTGGCAACCACTGGCATTTTACAGTAAAAAATTCAGAGAAGCTTCCAGAAACACTTCTCCCTTTGACCGGGAACTGGAAGCAATCTTTCACGCTGTAAAATACTTCCGAAATCTCATCGAAGGACGCCAAGTGGCTATTTACACCGATCATAAACCCTTGATCCACTCCTTCACTAAAAGAAATGAAGAAATATTGCCAGTGAGAAGAACGAGACTGAACTTTATCAGCCAATTCACTACAGATGTACGACACATTCCAGGAGCAGAAAATGTGGTAGCGGACTCATTATCTCGACTTGAAGCGATTACCTCTGCTGTAGACCACAGGGACATCGCCTTCGAGCAAGCAAGAGATGAAGAATTACAACAATTACGACGCACGGGTCAGCACAGTCTGGAATTGAACTTTGTCGAACACCCCGACTCCAGAATCGGGCTATTTTGTGACACGTCTCAGGGGAACCCTAGACCTTTCGTTCCAGCATCGCTCAGAAGAAGAGTTTTTCTCTCAATCCACGACCTGGCCCACCCGGGAATCAAAGCATCCACGCGCATGGTGTGTCAACGCTTCGTTTGGCCTGGCATAAAAAAGGATTGCCGACTTTGGGCACAGACGTGCATTCCCTGCCAACGCAGCAAAATCCAGAGACACACGAGAGCACCAGTAGCAGAGTTCCAAGCACCATCATCAAGGTTTGAACATGTCCACATGGATCTCGTGCTCCTGCCTCCGTCTAAAGGTTTTTCAACATGTTTGACGCTGGTAGACAGGTACACCCGCTTCCCAATGGCCATACCATTGGCCAACCAATCAGCAGCAGCCGTAGCAGAAGCATTTCTCCACCATTGGGTTGCACTCTTCGGGATGCCGGTAAGAATTACAACTGACCAGGGTGCTCAATTCAAATCTCATTTATTTCAGCAACTAGCTCGTCTCCTGGGAATACGACACATCAATACCACGACCTACCATCCGCAGAGCAACGGATTGGTAGAGAGAATGCACCGGCAACTGGAGAGTGCGCTTAAATGCCACGGCGAGTCCTGGTACGACGCGCTTCCAGCAGTACTTCTCGGCATGCGTGCAGCAGTGAAGGAGGATATACAGTCTTCACCAACTGAGTTGGTCTTCGGCGAGCCGATACGTCTTCCCGGGGAATTTCTAACTCCATCATCAAACGTTGCCCCGGCCCATCAATTGGTTCGAGCCCTCAGGGAGAAGATGAAGAGTATAGCACCGCAACCTACATCCAGACACGGAACCAGGCCAACTTTCATCCCTCAGCAACTGGAGACAGCAACGCATGTATTCCTAAGGAATGACCTACACCAGGGACTAATGGCACAGCCGTACACAGGTCCCCACGAGGTGCTCCAGCGAAATCCAAAGGCATTTAAAATTATTCTGAATGGGGAGGAAACTTTCGTGTCAATTGACAGGCTAAAACCAGCCTATATCCTCCCCGGTGAAGATCCTGCTGAACCGGAACACAGACCGAGGCCAAGACCAGGCCAGACAAGAATTGGAGATGGAGTTCCAGGTGCTTCAACAGGATATGCTGGAGAATACCGAGAAAGGATGGAAAATCCTCTGCCTAGAGGCAGGCCACGGAAAATCGTCCAGTTTCATTGAAATATCTTTATTAATTTTTTTTCCTCTTCTCTTGACATCAATAATTATTGTTTCTGTTCCAGGAGGAGACATAACAAATCGGCCACAGGCCCTTTGGACAAGTTTTTGTTAAGACGGGACACTTTCCCAAGAAAAAAAAAACAATTTTTTCTTCCATCTGCAAAACCTTTAATAGTTTTTTGCTATTATCAGTTTTTTTCTCTATGAGCTATTTAAATTAAGGCAATTAATAGATGAAAATATCTTTCTTTTGATTTTTTTTTTACGTTCAATTAGTCTTTAAGAAAATCCTCTGTAAATACATTAATTAGTTAGTAAGTTAGCACGTAAGAATTTATAAAAAAAAAAAATCGTAAAAGATGCAAATTTTAATTGCCTAGAAATATTGCATATTTCTCCAAAATGGGGGAGGTTTTGTAGCGAAAGTAATATTTAAAATTGCGAATTCAACGTGGTAAATCACGTGAACGACTCGGAGCCTCGCGGTGGGAGACACGCGGGTCCAACGCACTGAGGAACCGGCTTCGAGAAGAGTCAGACGCGTTTTCAAGAGTGCCAAAATAATTGGGATACAATTGTTAATATCAGTCGCTCGTAATAAACAATTATATAGAAGTGAATTAATGAGTTTAATTTATTTAAATAAGTAGTTACGCTTCATTATCCCCAGAGAAGATGATACCAAGTGCCGCCGTTGTCCAAGATATCCACCGAAGACTGGTCCTTGAAACATGCATCTAGCCCACTGCACTATTCGATTTACTTCAAGGCACAGTATATAAAACCGGATTATGAAGTGACTGAACTTTTTCTTCACTCTTTAAAACTCTAAAACTCTATAATTGAATATAATTTGTATTCTTCCAATGTTATAATAATATTTCCTTCAATTGTTTATCGACTTAAATAATTGATAACAACATTTCGGTATCCGATCGTGGGAAAATCTTGGGTCAAGCTTGGTATCTGAATTCGCTGCGCAGTTGATTCTCAGGATTGGTTACCAGTCCTGGATATAGTCTGATTGAAGACTATGTACCAGCCTCCAATATGGCATGGTATTCCACTATTACCGAGCCTTGGATACCAGACTTGGTTATAGCCTGGTCCGAACCTGACATTCCCATGGCTTGGTATGTTAGTCTTGGGATAAGCCTGGTCCAGCCCCGGTATTCTGGGCCTTGGTACCAGTCTTGGGCATAGCGTGGTATCAACAAAAGTTGAAGTTAGGTACAATCTAGGTATACCAAGACTTGGTAACCTGAGGCTGTACCATGCCTGGTCCGGTTGTCGAAGCTTGGCATTTCCCACCTGGGTCATGGTGCAACCAGGCTTTCGTAATATAGATTGAGATTCGAATTGCTGTATACAGTTGTTTTATAATGTCTTTCGATTATTTTTGGAGTTTGGTTCTGTTTACCGATAATTTTTACTCAGCAATAATGAATACAACAGTATTCAATGTCAATAGGACAGGAGCATTCAGCAATTAATTGTTCAGTCCGAAATTTCCATGCTAATTTTCAGCTTTCAAGCAGGAGAGAAAGTCTTGATCAGTTACGAAAAATGCCCATCGAAGGTCTCATAAATGCGATGTTATATTATATCATTATGTATTGAGAATTTGTTGATCGATGATCAAAATAAATGTATTAGATCATGACTCATATGGCTTATGTCTATGAGTCTTTCTATAATCTTCTAAGTCGAGTTTAGTTGGACGAATTTCCTTAATGAAATTTCAGCTTGAATTCAATCATGGAATATAAAGAAAAATGAGAAATTTTTAATTGTAAAATAACAAGTAGAAATTTGCTCCGCTCATACATATTGTTATAGCTTTATCTATCAATACATTACCGAGTGGCTTCTGAATGGTTGTCCTTCTTTTGTTTAGTAAATGGTTACGCTTCATTTATTTGCCTAGTTGACCGTCAATTGACGTAAAAACTGTGTTCAACCAGCATGTTTCGTGAAAAAATACGACAGTGATAATAACTAGAGAACCCAAGATACGAAAAATATGACAAAACTCAAGAGAGTAGATAATCTAAGAAAAAATGTTATCTATCGATTCTGACGAAATTGGTTGAGAACTAGTTGAAAACTGGAAAAACATAATTTCGTGAGAATGACTCATAACTCGAAAACTTTTCGATCGATGTTATCTAGGCACAATATCGAGCTTGACATTCAAAGGGATTGGAAATAGACCCAATTGGAAGTTCCTTTTATTGTTAAGGGAACACGTTCTTGAACAAGTCATTAAAATCACTATATCTAGAAAATCAATCATGAAAAAATCTGAAAACAATCATGTAGTCAGATAATATGATATCGAATGTTATTGTTCAATGTAGACGAAATCGATTGAGAACTCATTTTGAATTTCAAGAAAATAAAGAAAAATGAAATTTTGAGAATGTTTCATGTCTCGGAAGAATTTTCATTAGTATTATCCAGTAATGATACCAGACCGTAAATTCAGAAGACCAAGATAAGAGCCAAATTTGAAGTTCCTTTTTTTATTATTTCGGTTGTTATTGAAGAAACAACATTTCTCATGAAATATATAAGACAAATCTGGAAAAACCATACAGATAGATGATATAATGTCAAATGTTATGGTTCAATACGAAATAAATCGATTGTGAATGTTTTGAGAGATTATCACTCGAAAATTGATTATATCGTCACTTTATAAACAAAGAGCTGTTAGTTCTATGCTTATACACGGCACTTACCCCCTTTTGTTTCTACGGCAACGATATCTAAAAAACTACTAAACGGATTTCAATCGGAAAGGTCTCAGGAGGAAGGATTTATCACAAGACATAGACATTCAAAATATGAGATTCTTAGGTGCAATTTTCACCGTTTTGAGTGAGACGTAGTCACGCACACACACAGATTTTTTCTTTAACTCTAGACTAGTCTCTCAATGCACCCCTACGACTTTGGTCCTGTCATGAAAGATTCGCCGCCGTGTTATTATGGCTGCGACGTTGTCGAATTCCCTCTACACTGCCCGAGCGCGTCCAGCGAGTTTTTGGCAACGTCGCTCACCAATTTCCTTTAGCTTTGAGAAAATTTTGCCAACTCCTAGAATTCCTTTCATTTCTTTATCAAATTTGCAGAATATGTGACTCAAAAAATATGATAGTTTATTGAACATTTTAATGAACAAATTCATTCGTTCCAGAATTTTACGCTCAGCCAGATGATTATGGAAGAGTTAAAACGACGGAGTCTGACGAATCCCCCATAGGGAGACCAGTCTAGGGTTAACTGTGTTCTTTGGACTTTTTAGATCATTAGGTCTTTGACAGCAAAAATTACAAGTCGAGAATGTTGACAAAATCAAAGCCTCCATGTGGGAGCAAAAATAAAAAAATAACAAAATTGACGATCCAATATGAAAATTATTGACCGTCTGATAATTTTGTAATCAATCATTATTGTAGCTGCATTGCCACAGACGTGAGTACGGTAGTGAAATGGTATACTATTCTTTAAATAATAATTAACCAATAATTGAGAAATTTACAAACTCTTCTTCGAATTTGTTTCCACTACCACCTTTTTTCCTCATTGCGTAGATCAGATGCGCAGTATGTTGAAAGTATCGGCAGTGTTTATCTTATAGCTAACCTCTTCCTGGCATTCCAAGTTGCGGGCGTCAAAAACTTAACCTTTATTACACCCCGCTACTGTTGCGTGAAGGGATGATTCCACAACCCGTATTGTTGGAATTCTGCTCTCCAGTAGATCGTGGGACTCATCACTGTACATTAAATCCAAGAATCTATCAAATGCACCAATTTTGAGATGAAAATTTTTTACTCTGTTTTATAAATTTGGTTTCATTCGGTTTATCTGTTTGAAGATAACTCATAAAAAGAATGGTATGCAGTAGAATATATCCGTTATAGTACCTTGTATGTGCAGCTAAGTATCGAGAGGTGGCCGTGTAGGTGGCCCCCAAGGAGGAAAAGAAATAAAAGGAACAACAAGGTGGATGGCGTTGGAGAAGATGAAGAAGAACAAGAAGAAGGATGAAGGGGGAAACTTATACGAATAAGAACACTTCTCTTTTACTGGTGGAGGCTGGAAAGAAGAGAAGAAGGAGTGGGGTCAGTGACGTGCGCGTTCCAGCTTGATGCCAGAACGCAGGCAGTTGAGAGGCAACGTGATGGTGTGCCAAGGGTGGTGGCCTCTTTATATATCACTACGAGAATCTCGAATTCGTCCTCCAACCAGCTCTGTACCGTTTTACTTCCAAACAAAGAAAATGAGTCCATCAGTATAATTCAATATTTTTCATCATCGAGCTCTCTGTTCGATGTTCAAGTATTCCCTTCATGTTTTTGGGAGGAATCTAATTTTCGGTATTGTACGCTCTTTTGATATACATTTAGTGAGTGAAAGACGAAGACTTGCAATCATACTGCACAATCGACACTGTAGCTCACGCTTCTGCAGAATTCTCGATATGCAGATTTGTTCAAAATTTTACGACAAAAACTCGTCATGAGTTCAATATTTTTGTGTCCATTCTTTCCTTTATCCTTTTATTTGTTTCTAGAATTTCATCGTTGTTCTGTTGTCAAGTGTTTTTGTTGATATAAGAATATTTTAATGTGAAAGGAGACGAGAAAAATTGTTTCGTTAGAGAATAACGAAAGAGAGAGAGTGAGAAGAGTCCCAAGAATCGGCTTGAGGAAGAGGGGAGGATAGAGCGACTAAGACCGAGAACAGAGAAGGAAGAAGAGTGTAAGGAGGAAACGAACTGGCATTCTGATCAAGCCGGTTTTCCCACCACCTTCGATCTCTTACCTTCGAGCCCTTTGACACGTGTTCTTATGCGATGTATTACGAACGTACACATAACCTCACCTATTATTATTTTTTTCGCTTCGTTTCCGGTCTTGATGAAAACTTTACGAATAAAAGATAGGAATGAGAAAAAAAATTCTCTGCGGTTTCATTTATCCGGGCATTTTTGCATTATTATAAATGCAATGGCAGAGAGATGAAGAGAGTATTTAATCTACACATCCTGTGTTGAAGGCTTTCATCGAGGTCGCGATGATGAAGAGAAACGCCGTTCATGCATTATCTCAAGTAACCCAAAACGATAATTCCAGTATTATAAATATTGAACTCATTTTATGGTAAAAGAGTAATGGCCGTAGGCCACTTGATTGGTTGTGGGACTCTGTTTACCCACGCATACAGTAAAAGTAGGCAAGTGATTCTACCGTTTGCCTGCATCTCTGTAGCATCTCGAGGTCACAAAACACGATTATTTCCTTTTTTTCCACTCAATATCTCGCAGTATTGTGAGTTTCTGAAGAAATTAATTAGCGATTCGAAGAATCTAGGAGACAGCGCACCTAGTGGAACGCTGGAAGAAGACAGTGGCGTCACCAAGCACACATAAGATAGTGCGTCATCATGTACACACGCGTTTCTGCTCTTGTAGAGTCACTTAGCATTTTTTCTCATTCGTTTTTGTCTGCCCTCGCTTCATTGCAGAATTAAACTATAGTCAAAAACTGTGTAAGCTTGCATTGTGTGAATCTCAATCCCTGAAGCGAAACACCTACCGTTTGTTGAAGATGAGGAGGAGAGTGCAACTCGCGCCTTTGCCGCCGGGTATATATATAGTATATCTATATGTATAGATATGTTGGGGCAATTGAGGGGTCCGGTTTTATGTGTGAAAGACACGTAAGAAAGGCGAGCAGACGAGTGGGAGGACGATTTTTCGTTCTTTTATTATTTCTTTATTTTCATCTCTCTTTTTGGAGAATCGGAGGGGATGGAAAAAAAAAGAATGGGGAGACCCGGAGTGAAAAACATGAGATGGAAGAGAAGGTACGCTTCACATGGACTAAGAATCCCTTTGGTAACAGTGTTTAGAAAACACTGGGCTCCCAACGAAGAGGTGAGGACGTGGGTTATGGGAACAAGAAGAATGCATTTTGGATCGCTTTTCATTCTTTTCCTCTTCACTTTTTTTCTTCCTGGGGAATTATTTCACGTATTTTAGAGGGAGGTGAAGAACGGGTCTGAGGACGAAAACTGTCTTGGAGGCAAAAGGAGAGGGACTGATGGCCTCGCGGGCGCTTGCATCTGTGTATTTTCAACTTCACTTCCTACGAAGTGATTGTCGCTTGGAAGGTCATCTGTAGCTTGATTCCGAGGCAAAGGAGGAAGGAAAAGGAATGAAGAAGCTAAGATTTTTTTTAATGGTATGGAGATAACGATGATAGCCACCCAAGGATTACGCACGTGAAAAAAAGACTGACTGAGATGTACTTTACGGGAGAAAGAGGAAAGCAAAAAGAGTGGGGATGGGAGAAGTTGAAAGGAGTGGGTGTGTACGATGGAATTGTACATTGTTGGTTATGTCGTATGGGGGCAACAACCTGATTTTCCTTCGCCACCGTGACCAGAGGAGAGAAGGAAGGCGCTTATATGCTATACGACATAAACAACGACCGTGGGAGTATGAGAGGTACAAACTTGGCTGAGATGCAATTTATTTAAATACATTGGTCTGTAATAAGGCATAATTTTCATTAATGTAAATGGAAGAATGGGAATGGAATCAAAATTCTCAAAAAACATTTACTCAGCTACTGTTTACTCTGCAACTTTTTTCTTTCTACTCTTCACTTCTTCGTGTGACGGCAAATGGGACATAATGAATTTTATCTAGAAAAAGCCTCGGATTGTAAAATTAGATAATAAATGTTTGTCAGTGTTAAAATGTACATTTCACGGTTTTGAAATATGTTGTGAATACATATATCCACAGAGAGACACGCAGAAGGTAGTGAAGACCAATGAAGAAATGCGGAAAGAAAAGAAGAAAGCGCACGTCTGACATAGGTAGTCCACAAGAGTCGGTAGATGGTATAGGTATAGACAGTTTATATGGTTTGCTCTCAAAATGTGTGAGAGCAAGAGAGAATGATGAGGAAGAAGAAGAGAGTGAGACAGGGGAGGGGTAAAAAAACAGAGTTATACGCCCTGGCCCACACCACAAGACTACTCCTCAAAGAGGGGCTCTCAAGCCAAGGGAGTGTGTAAAACTTTACGGAGATTGTATCTGCGGCGACCTGCGCGCGCGGCGTTTTGCACCAACACATTTAGAGTACACATATACACGCACATCCATACACAGCTTCCACTCCTCTTGTCGAGGGCGAGGACAAGGATACACGAATGGGGGCGAGGATGAAGGGGAAGCTGGCGAGAAATAAAGGAAAATAAAAAGAAGGTACAAACAAAACGAGAAAAATAAATACAAAAAGAAAACGAATATGTTGAAGAAAACGAAGGAAAGAAGGGAATGCATTGCGATCGTTTCCCCTCTATACTAAGTTGGTTCGGTTTTTCGTATTATAGTAGGTGGGCATGATGACAATAAGATAGTGGGAGAGAGTGAAAGAGCAACATTGCGAATAAAGAAAAAAATCATAATAAAAATGATGTAAAAGAAGGTAAGAAAGGTGGAGGGAAAAAAGGGGACTCGAACGATCAGCGCGTCTCTTTGCTTATCTTATAGTACTGAGGCTTATATTATAGTCATGGCCTCACCGCAACGACGATGGGAATTTGCTCGTGTTGTGTGTCTCAAGTACATGAGTATATAGCCATTGGAATTT